>OU696585.1:5102254-5327759 GCA_916048095.2 Sacculina carcini
GAACCAGGTAAGGTATGCATATGTTTTTAACTGATGACAAATCCAAGGTGATTACCGGTAACTAATCACAATTTCACTGATAAAGCTAAATCAGTCATAGCTATTGGCAAAAGAGAATAATTAATGAAAGTGACGTTTAATTAGAGGTGTCGTTCAATTATATGTTGCTGTTTTATTTTTAAATTGCTCCCCCAATACGCTGTTCTAATAGAGGTTTCACAGTATATACATGTGTGTTTGTGTGTATGTGTGTCAGGTGACGATTCACAAGTCGGGCGACATAGTGTTTGTGTACCGGCATATTCCCGTGAACGTGACGTCGATCAAATCACACCAGCACCCGGTCAAAGTCGGCCTGTCAGACGCCTACATCTTTGACCGCACCATATTCCGTGAGCACTGCTGTACACAATACACTGTCAATGTCCGCTCACTTTGCGGTCTATTTTCCTGTGTACGCACAGACTAATACGAACGTTGACTGAATGAAATACAACCAGCTAATATACACACACAGACGAGAATAATTGTAAATTGACGTATTGTAATATGTGTGTTGTTAATTCTTAGTTATAATAGTATGTTATTATCTTGTCTGTGTGTCTGTGTGTGTGAGCTTGTGTGTAGCTTAGGTATTAGAATATTGCCTGTTCACTCGAATATGTATTTCGGTACACGTGTGTCCGTGTGTGTATGTTTGTGTGTGTGTTCGTGTGTGTGTGAGAGCTTGTGTGTAGCTTAGGTATTAGAATATTGCCTGTTCACTCGAATATGTATTTCGGTACACGTGTGTCCGTGTGTGTATGTTTGTGTGTGTGTTCGTGTGTGTGTGTACCCCTGTATGTGTGTGTGTTTTTGCTCGTATATTCACATACATTTACATATATAAACGACACTACAATTTAATAGAGACAGCGTTGTCACAAATGACGGCCAGGCTAATACGCTGTTTTGTGTGTGTGCGTGTGTGTATGTTTGTGTGTGTGTGTGTGTCAGTGGTTAAGCGCAAGACAATCTACGAGTACCACCGCATTGACCTGCGTCACTATAGTATCGCAAACAACAGCGGCATTGTCTTCCGCGCGTTGCCCAACTGTGTCTCGATGTCAACATGCGACCAATGTCTCACTCACCCCACCGTGCAGTTCGATGTGAGTGCATTCAACACAGCCACTCTCTCTCTCTCTCTAGCGTGGCAGGGTCCGACTCGGGTCACAGGTTTTCGGGCCCGGCACAAGAGCTGCTGAATACGCTGAATTATCAGTTATCTCTGAGTAGAATTTCTCGATATACTCTTGAATTAGCATTATATCTTAGTCGCATTTCTCAATATACTCTCTTATTTGCTGATATTTATTGATTGCATCCCAAATAACTGGATAAAAGATCTATCGTTTGAAAATTGGCTGATCTCGGATTAGATGACTGGAAACATGCATGCCTTAATGAGGTGCGTCTTTTCAGCTATATCAATATAAGGTCTTGCTCATTTCTTTTCAGTCCTATTGGAAAACATATTAGTCTGTTGCGGCTAGGTGACCCACAAGCATAAATGGTGGCGTGGCAGATAGTCTAGCTACACCACTAATCTATCTATCTATCCCTCTTTCTTGTGTGTGTGTGTGTGTGTGTGGCTATTTGTCTATGTGTATATTGGTTTATTTATATTACATATATTTATTTATATATTGGTTTATTACTCACGAACAGCTATGATTGAGTTAAGTAACTAATTGCGGTTACTATGTGTGTGTGTGCGTGTGTGTATCTGAGAGATATTTAGCCTTAGCGTCTAAGAGATCCTCTAGGTGCATGACACTATATAAATATCTACTTATGTCGTACAAATGCCGTTTATGTGTGTGTCTGTATGTATGTGTGTGTGTGTGTGTGTGCGTATGTGCTGTGTTTGTCAGTGTGTGTGGTGCGCGCGTCTGGGTCGCTGCAGTGACGGACTGGATCGACACCGGCAACGCTGGCTGCAAGCTAGCTGTGACACGCACTATGTCGCCAATGCTACTCAATGCGCCGCAGCCGCCGCTGCTGCAGCAGGCAGTGCTGGCAGCTGGACGCCGACAGGACTGCCAGACCCGCGACACAGTGGACATGTCACGCCGCCACCGCCATTGTCGCCGCACGATCATGCCTCACTGCCGACTCACACCGCCGTCGCTGCCAAAACGGCCGATTCAGGTGACCTGTCTCTCTGTGTGTGTTTGTTTGTGTATGCTTGTTTGTGTGTCTTTGTGTGTCTATTTGTCAGTCAATATGTGTATGTGCCTGTGTGTCTGTCTACCTGTGTTCGTGTCTGTATGTGTATGTGTCCGTGTTTTATTTCGGTCTGTGTGTATGTGTGTCTGTGTGTGCGTTTGTTTTTATCCGATCTGTATTTTGTATGTGTGTCTATTTGACTTCTCTATCGCTATTGCTTTTTGTTTCGTTCTTCAATCTGTTTGTGTGTGTGTGTGTGTGTGTGTGTTCGTCTGTGTGTGAGTGTTATCCTTTTTGAGACGTTCGGGTGGAAAGCTCTGTATGAATGTCTTGATTGTATTTTTAAAAATGCTTCTCCTGTGTATAGCAATGTAAAACATTTTACAAATGCAATTACAACTATTGTATAAAACGACTGATTCAGGCAGCATTTCGTCGAGCACTAGCTCATAGCTCATAGCTCTGAGTCAGACAGGCTCGTGACCGCCATCTTCCAGCTATATTATTTCTTCTTGAACAATTGATTGATGAATGCTGTTTGTGATTTATGAATAATTTTTCTTTTTAATTCATTCCAGCTTTCTATTGTTCTAGTTGGGAACTGTATTTATGAATGTCCTTTCTTACTCTGCGTGTTTGTAGGCCAGAATTACTATTTCTTCTAGATTTGAAATATTCAAACAACTTTCTGGTTTTCAACTTGTTCGTTGCCAGTAAGGCATCTATCAACTGTGATCACGTCTGCTCTCGAACCCTCCTATATTTGCCAAACCTGACTTTGTGCATGTGTGTGCGTGTGTATGTGTGTGTGTGAGACAGTGATGAGTTCATCATCGATGGCCTCACTCATCCTGATAGCCAGCGTAGTTGTGCTGATAATCAGCTGGCTGTTGTACGCCTATTTGTACCCGCACTCGACGTCAGGGCAGATTCTCATTCGCTACCGGCCCAGTCAGTGGCGAATGAGACGCGGCGAGGCGCGCTACACGGCCGCCTCCATTCACATGTAACTGCAGTGATAGGTGGCGCCCTCTAGCTGCACTACTGCTCCTCATCCACCTGCCTCCCCTCTCTCTATGTGTGTACGTGTGTGTGTGTGTGTGTCTCTCTGTACCTCTGTGTATGTGTGTGTGTTCATCTGTTGATGTGTATGCGTGTATATATCTCTGTATCTCTGTGTGTGTATGTGTGTGTTCATCTGTTTATTTGTGTGTGTGTGTATTGATGTGTGTGTGTGTGTGTGTGTTGATGTGTTTATTTGAGTATGTTTGTCTGTCTGTATGCTTATGTGTGTGCACACATCATAACGAGTGTGATGCAATGACGAATACAATGCAGCTGAGGTTAGCAGGGGTCGTTCTGATGGCTGATGGCTGATGAGGTGTCATCTTCGAGGGTTTACCATACCATACCACCTTATGAAGCACCATGCTGTGTTGTCCAACACGTCGTGTGTGTGTGTGTGTGTGTGTGTGTGTGTGTGTGTGTGTGTGTGTGTGTGTGTGTGTGTGTGTGTGTGTGTGTGTGTGTGTGTGTGTGTGTGTGTGTGTGAGTATATATATGTGTGTGTGTGTTTGTCTGTGTGTATCGATAGTGGTGTTTTGTGAGTTGCATTTGGTTTATTGTGGATCAGTCCGAAATCGGCGAGGTTTGCTGGGTATTTGCACGCTTGTTGTGTTGTGTTGGGGTTAGTCGTGGTTAATTGTGTTGTTTGCACTTTCACTGCTCTTTCTTTCTCTTTGTCTCTCTCTCTCTCTCTCTTTCCCGACAGTGTGTGAGTGCTGCTTCGAATCTACGGATTTAATTTATATTATGGTTGTGTGTGTGTGTGTGTGTGTGTGTTTGTGTGTAATGTTTCTTGTACCTGATGGATGTTTGTTCGATGTTTGTCTTTTTTATTTCACTGCCACTTGTTTTAATCATATTTCCGTTTGTTTGGCTTGCACTTGGTAATTTAGTGGACCGAAATTAGTTTTCGTATGATATTTGCATGTGGCGAATCGGGTCTAGATTCGCCATGAATTGGCATTCTTTGAATTGTTCTAGAATGTTCGTTTTAGTCGAGTGCTCCTCTCATGCCTATATGCTTTTTCATAATTGCGGCTACGGTTTTAGTTTTTAGTGCAAATTTCGGTTGACGTTCTTGCGAACAACACGTGTTTGGTCAATTTGGGTTTTACAGTGTGTGTTGATGGTAAATTTATCACGAGTCACTTGTGCATATGTATATATACGTGTGGTATCTATGGTGTTTTTCGTGTTTGTGGTTTTCAATTATTTGACTGCACTGTGTGCCGGCAGATGTGATTGGTCAGTCTATGAATACACTGCAAAACACGGCTTTTCCTGATTAGTTCAGTGTTTGTTGAGTGTTGCTTGCTATTGAAACTTACTGTCTGAGTAGAGAAAATCGCTTACTTTCAGCTCATGAAATTAAAGTAACAATATTATCATCATCTTTATGTATATTATTACTAAAATATATGCACAAGATAAAATCACAAGATCGTGAATGATTTACGACTCCTAAACTGCCTGATTGCAATTTCATGCATCTTGATTATCAACAGAGAACGGCAAAACTATTAGAGAGGAAAATCAACGAAGTTGAAGGTGATACATAAACTGATCTGTTCATAAACATGTAGCGATAGACGCTTGTATATCGGCCGGCAACGCGAAAGCAAGAATACAGACGCTCGGGTCAATGCCATTTCATAACTTTCGTTTTGGGCGTCTTGTCGCCTACGTGGGCCAATCAGGGATCAGCCACGCTACTAATAAAATACTCAAATCAATACACATTTCTCAATTCTGTTAATGTCACTAATAATGAGAATTTAAATAATAATTAAAACACCAATAATATCAAGAATATTTATTTAGTTTGTTAAAAAAGCAAGTGAGGTCAAATAACTGCAGGTCAGGCGACTGCAGCGCCACACCGGTATCCGAATGTGAAACAAGAACAAGCGAACAAGTATTAGTTTAGAATTCACGATTAATTTCACCACACACAATACACATACAACACTTCATACTAACACTTCATATTAGGAATTATTTACATATTTCATATGTTCACATTTTTATCATTATTCATATTAACACTTCATATTAGGAATTATTAAAATATTTCATATGTTCACATTTTTATCATTATTCATATTAACACTTAATATTAGGAATTATACAACATACCATAAATATTTTTTATCACTATAAACTGTGAGAAATATGTTTGATGTTTGTATGTTTATGCCTAAAAGTCCTTTGTCGGTTGTCTCACTTTCCTCCTCTGCCTTGGCCTGAGTGACGCAACTCCTTGCCGGCTGCCGATTGGCTGGTCGGTATGTAATGGCGAATAGACCAACCAATCGACATTCGGGTCAGACAATTGTATAAGTCATGTGACAAGTCGAGTTAACAGCGGTCGCCAAGGGAAGTAGATCGTAACAGTCTTCGTTTCGTCAGGGGCGTGGGTAGTGCGGTCTTAGAGTTGAATGCGCCGTGCTACCTCGTCCAACTTGCCATCGTCGTGACTACGAGCTCGAGGACCGCCCGAAAGTCAACCTTTCGGCAACCTAAAAGGTTAGTCGCTCGGGCCAATAATCCATTACCTCACCCCGTTCTCACAAAGCACCACATACAATGTCGATAACAAGCACAATATTTGGTAGGTGTTTGATCTAATTTTGTATTGGAATTGTTCATTTTAAGCAGGCGAATTGTATCAGCCAACATGATGGTGAACACCAAAATTTCTATGGGATTCCAATCCTCCAAGTGCTGAATTATTCTCTCAATTATAAGCTATCCCTTGGCATAGCCTGGCATGCCGATTCACAGGGCATAGATTGCAGGTAGGAGAAAGTCATGATTTAAAAAATAACGTGGACAAAAAAAATAATTTCCCAAGTTTAATCTTCTGTAGTTGAATTCCCTGTCATGTCGCCGAGAAAGTTTATGCTTGAGTATGCTCGTAAATGCACCAACATATCAATGAATATAAGTGTAATTTATACTGGCATACTAATTTTCGCATATTTCACAAGCACACACACATACACACACATATTTCACATTGATGATATTTGGTGTTTAAGGGGCACACGGGCCTGTTAGATCATATGGCGCCCCACACATTTCACATCATCACAAACTGATGGTAGAAACCATTTGCTCAGAATAAGCAGCTTTGTCGTGAGACATTGTGAGCTGGTCGCTAATTGGCGGAGTCCAAGGACATATTGTAATCTGTTAAATATATTGTTTGTTGTGTAATAATTAAAAACCAATAATTATTGGCCTTGTTATAATGAGGTGAGTTCATTTTCGTCGATTTTATTTCATGATATGCCTTGTTCGTGTGATGTAGTCAGTAAGTGAGCTTTGGTCGAACTTTCGGCTTGCCTCTGACACTTTTAGTTGATACAGTTTGCGCGTACCTTGGCGATGCGGCTTGATTCGGCTGGGTCTGTGACGGATTCTCAACAATTTCACTGCAAAACATCATCGCTATCATCAGTATAATGGAAAGTTTCTAACAAAAATGTTACATGACAGTAATAGGAGCTGGCTGTCTCACAATCATGTTCGTAAATGTATTATCGCAAACATAACCTGATTTTTCGCTGGGTTTTATAGTGGCATTTTCGATTTGTCAGTGGTTCTTAATCTTTTTTCTCTGATTCCCCACTTCTTAGTGAGCCTAATCTTCATTTTCCACAACAACGCTGATACATTAAATACATTCAGTACATTTAAGTGTCTGGTCAGGAGAATTCCTGCTACTGGTACTGTCTAGTCCAGCACAACCAGTCTCATAGTCGAGTGGTCGGCGATTAAACCGGCTCCCCCACTGGTTCCCACCAGTGAGGAGGGTGGCTAGACACCCAGCAGGACTAAAAATTAAACCTGTCCAAGGGCGGAAGAGCTACTCGCTAGCCAACGGCCATCTAGCATTTATTTTTATTCTTTTATATCCTATGCTTTTTATTATCTTTTTAATTTTCACTTTGCTTTATTTTCTCTATTCCCATTATATATTTTCTCTCTTTCCATTATATGCTCTATTACATTACATTATTCATATATGTATATGTGTATGCATGTGTATGTGTATATATGTGCGTGTGTATGTGTTCGTTTGCATATGTTTGTGTCTGTATGTATTCAATTTTGCAAGAACCCATGTACTTTCTGTCGATTTGTGCTTCATATTTTTGTCCCCATACCGCTCTGTGTCTACACTTTTATTACTCTGATCTTGGTCGCGCCTTTGCCCTCGAAAGTGCGCTATATCAAATAGATGTTGTTGTTGTTGTATATCGAAGCTAATGTCAAGAGGTCATTAGAGACAACAAAACTAATTTGAATTGTGTGTGAATGTTAGCTTATATCGAATCATCATAGGAAGTGATCGACCGCTCTCTGTCTCAGTTCGGCTCGATTGGGTGTTGTGTTTGAGTGGCTCTCAATGAACCCGAGTCATGGTAATCCTCAGTTTGCGTGTGAAGTCAAGATCTTGCACATAATTACCCACAGGTTAAGAACCACTTGTCTAGTGCATACCTGAGTCAACTACAAAGTTACTGTGAACAATCTTTGCAACGGTTATGCTAGGCTGGAGTGAATGCTTGGAATAAAGTTCCTGTGGACAAGTTCACCTATAGATATGTTCATTGCAGTCTTCCATTGGATAGGAAGTTTGTGGGTTGTGGCGCCGCATTTTCGTGTTGCGGCTGCGAATCACGTGTATTCGCCAGACAAGCAGAGCAGCACAGTTGATAACTAGAATGACGACGCCTAATGCCGCCGTCTTCACGTCCATTCGCTCGAGATGTCCTCATCAACAAACGACAACCACAAGCGTGTATTATGTCAAGTTGCATTGGCCGAAATTAACTCGTTGCTCAGCTTGGAAAATAAATACACTTGTCGAATTGAGATCAGAACTAATGCTGCACAAGCAACACTGATTGCAACATAAACCCAAATTCAGCTTATGTTAATGCTATGTTAGTAAATACAATATTAAGGATTTAATTCGTAACATTCACATGGTAATTACGCGCATTTTTCATTATTTGTAAGTGATTACAACATTTCAATATATAATATATATACATATATATATATATTAGTATTACTCTCGCTGAGTTGCTGGGTGATTATTGAAATATTTTTATATAGTGCGTGTATTTCAACTGTTTAGCATTGCTCCAATTATTTCGTGTTTTCAAATCACTAACTCTGCGGTAAGCTGAAAAATGGCATATTTACCTGCAAAAAGTTCACTGTGCGTGCCAAAGGTGACATTAAGTGAGGTGGAATTTTCTGCAAACAACATGGTCATACAATTATTCATTGATTCAGGAATTCATTGACAAAAGTACTCGAAGAAAGGTTGCTATAAATTAGACAAGAAAAATAATTAGGTCTCCCAAAATTTGTAACCGTGCAAATTATACACATATATAAAACATAACTGTAGAATATGACTATTGATAATATAATGTTAATAGAAAATATATTGTGGAATTGATAATTGATTGTAAATATATATTATATTGTACAATAGAGTATGTATTGTTGATGGAGAATATATTGTTTGAAATGTCTGTATTGCACGCTAGTGTTGGTTTCTTACCAGTTTCAGTAGAAATCACCCGGTGTGACTGCAAGAGAGACAACAGCACAACGACTAGATAACAGCGCATGTTGCTCATTACAGCACAAAATATACTGCCAACACGTCCACTCTGTGTGACACGCGTTCACATACGAGAAACCAATTTCAATCAGTTTTGTATCGACAATTGAAAACACGCGCAAACAACGAATAATTGCAGAGTTACGCAAAAACTGTGTCTGCACTCAACTGTCCACACCAAGTTGCTGGCTCAGTTTGTGTTTCAATTTCAGATGCAAATATTAGCGAGATCAGTATGTTAACATTGCTTCTAGCGTGACTCATACACGACATATACAATTACAGCAGCTATATCAGCGTGCGTGCAGAAGCTTCTTCAAGACATTGCGCTCATATGCACTGTATAAAGTCAATGTCAGGGTAATGTAACTATAGTATGTAATATCTACTTGTGTATTATATTTAATATTACCATGTATTATGTTAAGTATTATATAGTTTTTGTATTGTATTACATACGTGCTTCGACAAATATTATTAAAGACATGACTGTATTAAATTCAATATATCACATGAGAAGTTCAATTCATGCAAAATACACCAGCTAGCTATAGCATAAAATAAGCGCCAATTTTCGATTTTCGTGGTGAAATGTTTTTTAATGATAATCGTTCAAATTTATATCCTAAATAATCCAGCTTTTGTGAGAAATAATTGTCAGATAAAGTTCAGAAGCGCACTCAAGGAAAATGAAGATTTTGAGCAACTCCTATAATTATAAGGTCACTGAAGGCGAAAATGTTAGATCTGAACGTAATATTGGATCAGATTATTGCAGAGCCGTAGCAACCGCCCCCCGTATCCCCCGGCCGGGGGGGCCGAGTGTTGAGGAGCCCCGTTGCTTCACGTATGACATTAAAATTTATCATATTATGTATAGTCTTTATCTTTTTGCTCAGATGTTTTCACCTGAGCTTGTATTATGTGATTACGTATAATAAATAAATTCATTATTTGATGGTTTATTTATAATGGGGGCCCCAAGTGATGCCTTCGGGGGGCCCCAAGTGTTGCCTTCGGGGGGGCCCAAGTGTTGCCTTCGGGAGGGGCCCCAATTGTTGCCTTCGGGGGGGGGGGCTCATAAGTCCTCGCAACGGCTCTGAATAATTGGATCAGATACAATCCAATACAATACAGATCAGATACAATCAGATACTATACAATCACGTCCGTAGTCGTTAAACGAATTTTTAACTTTTCAAGTTCTTTTGTCAGATCCTGGGCACAATTTTACTTGCAAAATCGTTGGTTATTATGTGTAAAAACATTGGGTAGTATGTTTTATTAAAGCCATTGATAATTTTTTTTTTCAGTTTTAATAAATGCCTATATTTGCCTATTTTGTTGTTTTATCGTGCCTATTTGCCTGCTTATTTTGCCAGTTTAAGTGCCTAAACATCCGGTGATAAATAATAATAAACATAAGTCGAGTAATTGAGAACATAAGAATACATACTTACAACTTTTCGTGTTGCTCGGTTTTTTAATTAAATTAATAAAATATAAGTCTTCATATATCAGGTTCACGCGTTCACAGAAACAATATGGCTGCCACAGCCAACGAAGCAGTAAATACAAGAAGTTTATATTTAATGACAATTTCGATGATAATATATATCAAGAATCCAACCAAATTCTCAATAATTCGGTTAAAAATTTTTACAGAAAACATAATTATTTTTTACAACAATATTGAGTTATTAACCGCAAACACGCGAGTACTTTGGTAGAAAAGAAAGATTTTCTGTCTTAATGATATACGTTTTATATTAATACGGCTCTCTTTGTGATAGTGTGTTTCATTGAAAACATTATTTGTAAAACAATTATATACCAAAATCAAGGTATACAAAAACCGCCTTTCAAAAAATACCATTTGAATTTTTGAAAAAGCCACGTGGTTTAACCCATACAAACCCTCGCCAATGATCGACCAATAGCAAGCAAATAGCAAGTCGCCAGGCACAAAACACAGAAATAAACAAAATTAAACCGTGTATTTTCACCATAAAACTGCATTATTGTCACAGAATGTGAAACACTTCTATTTTTTGATGATATAATATAAACACAGATATTTCTTGTGAGAGATTGTGTGCGCTGTTATACTCCGCAAATGCTTTTCAGTTGTGGTTGAGTCATATATGTGTCTAAATACGGTGTATGCATGTATGTATGTGTGCACGTGTGTGTGTGCACGTATGTGTGTGTGTGCATGCATGCATGTGTCCGTGTGAATGCACTGTGCATTGCTTGCAGAATTGTCATTTGATACGTGTATGTGTAATCTGTATGGCTGTATCCGAGTGAATGATGCGTTGTGAGAGAGGAGAGGGCAGTTGGTGTTGAGTGAGCGGAGAGTGACGTGTGTGTGTGTGTGTCTAGTGTGCAGGTGTGGTGGCTTTGTTGCAGAGTACGACGTTGTAGCTTCTCTTGTGCTTTATAATCTTGTTCAGTGCTTGTTTGCTTGTGTTAATAAATCACAAGCTATTTCGGCTTCTACCATGGATTCTGTAAAGCTTACCGATGTCGTCTCAAAGTTTGATGGTTCTGGAGACCTGGAAACCTGACTGGAGAAGTTGAAATTCGGCTCAAAGATCAAGGGAATCGAAGATTTCGGTGTGGTATTGCCCTTGTTTCTGGAAGGTCCAGCTTACAGAGTCTACCAACAATTGCCAGATGTCGACAAGAACAGCTATGATAGCGTTGTGTCTGCACTGCGAAAGACATTCGGAATGACGGCGTGCTCAGCTTATGCCAAGTTCACCGGCCGCTGCTTGCGTGAGCATGAGACGCTGGACGACTTCTTGTCAGATCTGCGGCAATTGGCGAAATGTGTCTCCACTAATGTCAATGACGCGTGGGTTGCTTGCCAATTTCTGAATGGATTGCCGCAAGCTCTTCAAGATTCGGTAAGAGCGTTGCATGGGGCGGAGTTGAATATTGTGAACGTCCTCAACTGCGCAAAACAAGTGCAAGCTGGACTGTTATCCAGGGAGCATGTGCATGGTTTTGCTGCGTCTCCAAAGTGTTTTAACTGCGGAATCACCGGACATTTGTCGAGACATTGCAGAAAGCCAAGTGTCGAGACGCGTCGCTGTTTTTTGTGCAATCGGACCGGTCACATTGCGCGCAACTGTATGATGCAAAATGCATCGAGGACGGAAAGACAGGATAATTCGGGAAACGAGAAGCGGGGAGCGGTTACATCCACAGTGCCGTCCACCACTCCCCGCGATCTGTAGTCAACATCCAGTTGGACGGTACGCCAGTGTGTGCGTTAGTAGATACTGGTAGCACGCACTCGATTGTAACGAGAAGAATTGCCAACAGAATGCAAAGGTGTGTGACGATGAGTCGTTTGCCACTAAAAATTATGAATGGCACCACTCTTACGTTGAAGAATCGCGTTTGTTGGAATGACATTAGAGTTCATGAAGACTGTTATCTTACATGATTTAATACATGGGTATGCGAAAATAATTACCTACCGTATGACGTGGATATGATCTGTGGAATGGACATGATTACTGCATTTGGTGGTATTTCTGTATCGAGTACTGGTGAAATTTCCTTTTTGAGAAAGGTGGATACTGGCTGCGCCGCGGCTACTGTTGAGAATGACATCACCGAGAGAGACTTCACGGCAAGATTCGACAATTCAAAGTGGATTGTCAAATGGGAGTGGCTCAATGTCCCCCCGTCTGCACCAACGTTTAAGGCAAACTATCATGTGAAAGAGTGCAATCGTGATGAATTCGAGAAAGAAGTGTGCACATGGATAGAGGAGGGTGTTCTAGTGGAGTATGATAGAGTACAACACGGCGAGATTGAGAGCGTGATTCCACTTATGGCCGTCCGACAAGAGAAGAAGAACAAAGTACGACCTGTCCTTGACTACCGATGGTTAAACCGCTACATCAAAAGCGCTCCCGGAAACGACACAGCAATATGCGACGAGAAGCTGCGTGATTGGCGTAGACTTGGAACATCTGTGAAATTGTTGGATTTGCGGAAAGCATATTTGCAGATTCATATTGACCAATCTTTGTGGCGCTATCAGGTTGTGAAATTCAACGGTAAAAAATATGTGATGACTCGCCTCGGATTCGGTGTCAACATTGGTCCCAAGGTGATGACGAAAATCTTACAGTATATACTGGAACAAAATGATCGTGTGCATCGCTCAGTCGATCACTATGTTGATGATATTATTGTCAAATCCAGTGAGATTGATGTTGCTGATGTGAAAGCGCATCTCAATCGATATGGATTAACCACAAAAGACCCTGAAGAACTGAATGGCGGGCGTGTGCTAGGCTTGCGTGTGAAGAATCATGGAAATCAATTGTGCTGGACGAGAGATGGTAATTTACCTAGGATGCCTGAGGTTGTGACGAAGCGTGAAGTGTACTCGCTATGCGGTCAATGGCTGGGTCATTTTCCTTGTGCCGGGTGGTTACGACCCGTTTGCAGCTGGCTGAGGCGCGAGTGCAGTATAGAGGAGAACGCCGGAGAGTGGGATGATACCGTAGCGCCCAACGTAAAAGAAATGGTCGAGGCTATAACCAACAAGTTGAACGCGAAGGATCCGGTTGCGGGAGTATGGTGTGTGAATGGAGAGCATGCAGAAGTATGGACGGACGCCAGCAACATCGCCTTGGGTGTCGTATTGAAAGTTGGAGATCACGTTGTTGAAGACGGTGCTTGGCTGAGAAAAAAGAATGATCACACACATGTGAATGTCGCTGAACTTGATGCCGCGATAAAAGGTATCAATTTGTCGATCAAGTGGAAGATGAAGAGTGTGGAGATAATTACAGACTCTACAACTGTGAAAGGTTGGCTGAATAGCATCGCTGAACAGACGCATCGTCCCCGCACTCACGGCATGTCGGAGATGCTCGTGCGACGCCGGCTAGAAGTTTTGGCTGAGCTGATTGACACCTATAAACTTCAAGTGAAAGTACGGCTAGTGGCATCTCAAGAAAATATTGCCGACGAGTTAACTCGAGTTCCTCGGGATATTTTGAAATATTCCAGGACGTCTGGTCTGTGCTGCGCGGGATCATTCGAGGATGTGGTGAATTTGCATGAGAATACCGGTCATCTCGGTGTTGACAGAACTCGCGAGTTGTTGGTGGAAAATGGGAAGTCAGTTCCGAGAGCAGTTGTTAACAGAGCCATTAGTCAATGTGAGAATTGTGCTAGAATTGACCCTGCCCCTAGAGAAAAGTGGAAGGTAGGTCATCTGTCAACCGACAAGGTGTGGTTGCGAATTTCAATGGACATAACATACGTCAGCGGCCATCCGTATCTAACATTGATTGACTGCGCATCCAGATTCACCATTTGGAGAAAGCTTTTTAGTGAAACAGCTCGCGCCATTTTCGATACTCTAGAAAACGTGTTTTCTGAGTTTGGACCACCACACACCCTATTGTTCGACAATAGTCCAACCTTTATGAGCGCGACTATCAATCAGTTGCTGCTGTTCTGGAACGTTACCTCGCAACAATGCTGCGCGTATCGCCATCAGGGTAATGGGATAGTTGAACGAGTGCACCGAACTATAAAGCGGATGGTGGAACGGTCTTCTCGTTCGGTATCAGAGATGGTGTTTTGGTACAATTCCACCACCAGCAGTGCTACCGGAGAGAAGCCATTTGTCAGTGTTTTTGGTTCGGTGCCCAGTATGCCAGGTGTTGGAAATGGAAGGCGACTTGAAAACACACAGATGAAGCAAGATTGGACAAAGAATGAATGTCGGCAAGAAAATGAAAATCCGTTTTCTGCAGGTGATGCCGTGTTCTTGAAACCGAGAAACCCGTCATGCACGGCTCGCTGGACTGGTCCACACAGAATCTCGCGCGTACCCAACAGTTGGTCGGTGGATTTGGGTGATGGTATATCTAGACACGTCAGTCACGTAAGAAGAGTGAGTGATGATTCACATACTGCAGAGGACAGTCCTGCAGCTGAGCAAGAGTCTAGTCAGAGCGCGGAAGAAAGCAATGTGGGAGATGAAGCAATCGCGCTCAGGCCGAATGTCAACAGTCGGGTGTGGTATAACAGATTACGCGATCGGTCTGATCTGCAAGTTCCTCTGCGTTACCGGAACTGACTTGGGGCGGTGTGAGAGATTGTGTGCGCTGTTATACTCCGCAAATGCTTTTCAGTTGTGGTTGAGTCATATATGTGTCTAAATACGGTGTATGCATGTATGTATGTGTGCACGTGTGTGTGTGCACGTATGTGTGTGTGTGCATGCATGCATGTGTCCGTGTGAATGCACTGTGCATTGCTTGCAGAATTGTCATTTGATACGTGTATGTGTAATCTGTATGGCTGTATCCGAGTGAATGATGCGTTGTGAGAGAGGAGAGGGCAGTTGGTGTTGAGTGAGCGGAGAGTGACGTGTGTGTGTGTGTGTGTCTAGTGTGCAGGTGTGGTGGCTTTGTTGCAGAGTACGACGTTGTAGCTTCTCTTGTGCTTTATAATCTTGTTCACTGCTTGTTTGCTTGTGTTAATAAATCACATTTCTAATACACAAACATCGGCTACGAATCGCTTTAGAACACGTTGTCAACTAGCAAAATGGCAGGCTTCATTAGAGACTCGGGAAGCACATTGGAAATTGGTCGTGTTCATGTTTTAAGCAAGCCCATAACACTGATAACATTCACAAATATATTCGTCAAATGATCTGATGACTCCATCATGCACTGCGAATCACATAAAATTAACTGGATTTTTTTTCTGAAGCGCAGCAGAAATATACAAGTGTGAATTGAGATATTATTGTTTCAAATTTCATGAGCGGGTGCAATTGTGGAGTCGGCTAGCTAGACTGGCTGCTTCTACAGTTCTGATAGTGACGAGTGGAGAAGTGGATGATTTGTCTCCGCTTGACAAATACCACAGCGCAGCACGCGATAACAAGTAGAACGATCAGGACAGACAACACTGCCGAGGAGCCCGCTGTGCTGGAACCTGCAAATTACAATATTAATAAATCAAAATTATTTTAGGAAATCGCTAATCGTTGCTTTAAATTAATATAACAATCGTTTCATTAAGAAATTGTCTTGACAAATAATTTCCAGTTAATATTTTTTTGCGTTCATATTAATAATTGTGAAAAATTATTTTGTTTATAACAAAGCCGCGACAGGGCTGTTCTCATGCGGTGCTGTCAGTCTCGCCGGAAGTACGCCAACTGATCCGAGCTGCTGGCGACCGTCTGTATGTACACTTATGCTGCTGTCGCGTGTATGACAGATACTGGGTTGTCCGCTGTTCGTGCTGCAGTGGACTGGGTCACAAAATGGATCGTTGCCCAGTAAAAACTGCGGTTTGTGGCCACTGCGCTGGTCCCCACATGTCTTCCGCATGTCCAGACACAACAATGGTGAGGTGCATTAACTGCTCCAATCATGGACGCCCGGCTGATCATCCGGCTTTTTCACCAAAATGTCCGTCGCTTTTGGCCGTACAGAACTCCATTCGTGAGCGCACTCTCTCTGCTCCTCTTTCTCAGTCTCCAACTGATTCCCTTGCTGCCACCTCGGCGGTATCTGCTTGACTACCACAGCCACATTGTTTCTCCTCCACTGCCACCTCTCTTCATCAGAATTCGTTCTCTAGTTCTCCTTCGCTCACCTTTGCTCTTTTAAATATAAGGTCTTGCCGTTACAAAGCTCACTATTTATCCCATCTCTGTTCATCACATAATATTGATATCCTTTGCCTAACAGAAACTTGGCTTTTTGATACCGACATCTCTTCTTTTGTTGCTCATATACCTAGTAGTTTTGGTTTTCTGCACATGTCTCGTTCAAGCCTTATCTGCTCCCGTGGCGGTGGTGTTGGTTGTATCTATGCAAAATCACTGTCCCTTTCGCTAATTCCTGATCTTAAATCTGCCTATTCTTCTTTTGAATTCATTGCCCTTGCATTGTCCGTACCTTCTCGTCCTAAGCTCTGCATAATTGTTGTCTATCGACATAATCACCCAGGAACTACGTCTGCATTCTTTGATGAATTCTCTGATCTTCATGAATCTGTGACGAAATTATTCTCAAATAGATATCTAATCGTTGGTGACTTCAACTTCCCTTCCTCTAATGTATACTTCTCTCAGTTTTGCTCCTTCGTTGACTCTCATGCGCTTTGCTCTCCGATATCTTCCCCCACTCATTTGTCGGGTCATATTCTTGACCTGCTTCTTTTTCCTGTGCCAACTATCTCCACTGACTTAGCTGTACCGAAAGTTGAAGTTTTCCCTCCCGATCGCTCATTTTCGGATCATAGCTTATGCCTATTTGACATTCCGTTACCTTCTAAATCATCTAGTATGTTTCTTCATTCATTCAGATCGTATAGAAACTTTGATCCTGGTGTATTCTTATCATTTCTTACATCTCGGCTACCTTCTCATGTGTTTTATTCACTACCAGCTGACGAAGTATATTCTTGTTTTTCCATGGTTCTTTCTGATATTAATGATACCCTTTTTCCTTTGAAAACTTGTTCCCGTACATACATGCCCATTCCATGGTTTAATGCTGAACTTCTCTCTTTGAAACGCTTTCAACGCCGGTCTGAACGTTTGTGGCGTCGCTCAAGATCTGAGTCGAATTGGTCCGCCTACTGCTCGTCTCGTGCAGCTTATCTGGCCGCTCTCTCTGATGCTAAGTGCTCTTTCTACAAATCTAAACTGACCTCACTTTCGGTCTCACAGAAACTGCTCTGGTCGACTCTAAACACTATTTCTGGCCGTCGTTACACATCTACAACCTGTTCAACCACTGCTTCTGAATTCGCAACGTTCTTCTTGAACAAAGTGAAAACTACAGATGAAAGCATTCCAGCTACACATCACAAAATCACACACTCTACTTCATCAACTACTCTCTCTTCCTTTACTCATGTCGTCCTCTCTGATATCCTAGCCTTACTTTCATCAATAAAAATATCTGCCTCTCCCGCCGATCCTATTAATTTTAAGGCCTTCTCTCACTCGATTACTCTATTCGCTCCCTACTTTTTGTATATAGTAAATCTCTCATTACTTCATGGTTCTTTTATACCTGAAAAACATGCTATTGTCTACCCAATTTTGAAAAAACCAACACTTGATTCTTCCATCATCAAAAATTATCGTCCTGTTTCAATTATCAATCTCACCTCCAAGTTGTTAGAATCCGTTATTTTCTCCCAACTTTCTCCTCTTATTAACGATGTTTTAGATCCTTACCAGTCTGGCTTCCGACCTTTCCATTCAACTGAGTCTGTTCTCACATCTGTTGTTGACGTTGTGTTATCTCATTTCTCCTTCCGCCATTCTGTCCTAATTGTTATGTTGGATATGTCATCAGCGTTTGATTTAGTAAACCACAAAATCTTGCTTGATGATTTATCGCATCTTGGTCTCTCTTCCACGGCATTTTCGCTCATGCGCTCTTATCTTTCAGGCCGTTCTTACTCCGTTAAATTTAATTCTGTTGTTTCCGATCGTGTTCCTTTAAATTCAGGAGTTCCTCAAGGCTCAATTCTCGGTCCCACTCTTTTCAACCTGTATATGTCCTCACTGTGTCCTATTCTTAAACGTTATTCTGTGGCTTTTCATATCTATGCCGACGACATTCAACTGCTATGTCCACTTCCGTTTCCCTATTCATCCTATATGTCTGAACTTCTATCGGATATTTCATCATGGGCTGCTTCTCGTCGTCTTCTCATAAATTCTTCTAAAACTGAATTCATGGTTTTTCACCCTCCTCGTCTAACTCCACCTACTCTTCCATTTCCTTTACGTTCGTCAGTGCGAAACTTGGGTGTAATTATGGATTCCTCTCTCATCTTTAGCAATAATATTAGTTCTGTCACACGTACATGCCGTCTTATTCTACGCGCGCTGTATCCCATACGTCAATTCCTCGACCAAGCGTCTGCCATCAAGCTCATCAAAACACTGGTTTTTCCTCGTATAGATTATTGTATTGTTTTATATTTCAACACTCCGCGATGCTATTTGAAACCATTTCAGACGGTGATCAATCAATGTTGTAGATTTGTCCTCTCTCCCGTTGTTTGTGTTCATACATCTCATCATTTGTACAATCTTCGTTGGCTACCTATTATTCCGCGAATTCATTTCCGTCTCTCCTGTATTATTTTCAAACTGCTGAACGGCATCAATCAGCCTGAATATCTTGTACGTTTGTTATCTCGTGTCTCAAATCCCAACAGCCGTATTTCACGTCCTCTACAATGTCCTAGAGCGTTGTGTGAATCCCCCTGGTCAGCAAAATCATTTACCTTTTTTGCCCCTCGTTTCTATAACTCACTTCCATCTCATGTCCTTCTATCTCCCTCTTTCTCTTCTTTCACTTCATCTCTGCGCACATACTTATTCTCTAAATCTTTTGATCGCTCATCTCATTGCCTTACACCATATGCCAAGATTTAGCTGCTCAAAGTGCACTCTCATCTTTTGCTTGCCTTTGTTTTTTTGCATTCACGTGTTTTTTTGTGTCCTGTAAGCAATTTTTCTATCTCCTATCTCTACCTGATTATCTTTGTACTGAAAATGTGTGTGGATTTCTTATTCTTACTGTGTGTGTATGTTTTGTTCTGATGATTATTTATTGCGCTCAATGTTTGTTTCATATTGCGTCGACGTGTAGCTTTTGTTTTTTTTCTGTGCTATTTTTGTTCTTTTGTAATCGCGCCATTGTTGCTATGTGCGCTAAATCAAATACATGTTGTTGTTGTTGTTGTAATAAAATGAAATAATAGTGATTGAGAGCCGAGAAAAATGAGAAAAAATAAAAAGTATTACAACACATTTAAAATTATAATTAAGTATAATACAAATATACAATTGAGAAAACATTCCAAATGCACCCATTATAACAAGAAAACAATTATTTCTGAGAACCAAACATGACAAAATATAAAGTTGATATGAAGTTATACTTCAAGCAACAGACCCGAAGCAAGGTATTATAGGGCCACCTCAAGGCAATCATTGTGTGGTGTGATTGTGTATAGTGAAAAAGAGTGTGTAAGAGATAGTTTCTGAGTTCGTGAACGTGTTAGTATGCCTGTGTTTGTGTCTGTACGATTGTGTGTGTGTGTGTGTGTCAAGTGTACATGCCCTGCGGCTGTGAACAAGTGACCAGCTCGCCGCTGATTGGTCCACTATGCGAGTGTATGAACTGGACGTGTGTGTTTGTGTGTGTGTGAGTGTGTTCCCGTATGTGGCGGAGTCTGTATGTATCGTGGGTGAGTCGTGTTAGTGGTGTTCGTGGTGTGATAGTGCTGTGACATATTGTGGACTCGTGTATGGTAGTTATACCCACACTCTCCTGTTTATAAATATGGTTTTATTTGTTTCTTCTTTACATTGGAACTCCCATTAAAAATAAAACATCATTACTAAAGACCGAATAATTAGGCACTAAAAGCGGCAAAATAGGCAGGCAAAAAGGCACGATAAAACAGCAAAATAGGCAAATATAGGCATATATTTACACTGAGACAAATATTATTATTGGTCGATTACGTTGCTTACATAATAATCAGTGTTTATACAGATGAAACAATTATTACTGTTTTTATAAAGTTAAATTGTGTCAACGATCAGGGAGCATATACTTAAAGAGTGAAAAGTGAGTGAGAGAGAGTGAAGAGTCAACGTCTACCAACGTGATTGAAGCATGTGTGGAAGAATAGTTGCACCTGAATAAGACACAGATTCAAGATTGTCCCATCAATGACCTTGACATTTTATATTTGCGCAAAATCTTCATTTCCCTCGAGTGCGCTTCAAAGCTTCGCCTATACATGATGCCCATTTTCACCAGGAACTGGATTTATGCTGTATACAATGTGCATAGTGGACTCCAACTCTGTAAATGTGTCTATAGAATAGTTTCTCTTCCGCTATTTATCAAACCACTTGGGGCAATATGAAAAGATGTGCGTATATAAACACAAAATATTGTTGCATTGATTTGATCGGAAGATACTTAATCATTTTGACACATTCTGAACGTTATTATAACCCGTTTGTTCACACTAGCTCACCTCATATACAAACCTTACAGATACAGACACAGCCATACAGACATTCAAATACATAGCTCGCACAAACAACTATCACTGGCAGGTCGGGTTGTGGATTATTCAGGCCTCATTAGACAAGCACCCCTCTGACAAGAAGAACTAGACGCCGCTCTGCGCCGAATGTGTATGTACACATACGCAGATACAACTACGAGATCGAATTCAGCAAGTACATACAGGAACTCATCGAGGGTGCATTGCTATACACACAATAACTGTCTCTGTCGACACGTGATCTATAGTTTTCCACTCAGCAAAAGCAACGTTAACTGTTCTCTGAGTGCGATCAAACATACAAACACGCCTAGAGATACATCCGAGAAGCGTACCAGAGATAAACGTCAATGCAGAATAGCCAATATATGCGTTATGCAACCCCGTCTCAGTCATGTGAACGTGAAATTGCAACAACAACAACATCAACAACACATGTATTTCATATAGCGCTCTAATTATCATAGGCGCGAGGAACGGCTAGTTATAAAATGTATACAATGTGGAATTAACAAAACAGTATCGCATAAACAAAGATATAAGCAGCGATATACTATGAAGGAACAATTGAAAATAACTATGGATAAAAAATCAAAAAAATCAAACAGTTATTCACACAATATAATTATTCATCAGAGGAGACACCGAGAAGATATGTACAAAGAGAAGTGGAAAAAGACCTGTAAGAGAGAGAAGATCGAATTTTAAGAGGAAGTTCATTGAACAAACGAGGTCCAGAGAAAAAAAGAGATTTCGAAGACCAGGTGGAGTCGTTGAGAGCACGGGGACAGAAGAGACTACGTGATAGTGAGCGGCCCGGACGATCAGAAACAGTAAGAAGAGAACGGAGATAAGGAGGAGCAGAGTCGGAGTGGATGATCTTGAAGATGATGCAGCAAACCTTGTGATGGATTCGCTGCCGTGCAGGAAGCCATTCAAGTTGGCGGATGAATTTCGAGGTGGGAGTTCTCGGTGGAAGAAGACAAACAAAACGGCAAGATTGGTTTATAATTTTCTGAAGCGAGCGTATATTTTTACAAGAAACATGAAGATAAAGAGAGTTACAATAGTCTAACCTGGAGAAAATTAAGGACTGTACAAGTGTGATTGCTGTAGCATTATCAAGGAATCGACGGATAGGATAAAGTTGACGGAGAATAAGACGACAGGAGCGAGTCACACGTGATATGTTAATTGAGAAAGAGAGATTGTGATCAAAATGTACACCAAGATCACGAACACACTGAGATAGGGGTAATGTAATTATTGGAGGAGATAATTTGGGAGGATGAAACACAATATATTCAGACTTGGAATGGTTCAAAAGTAGGTGGCGTGATGAAGCCCAGGAAGTAATATTATTCAAAACCGCAGAAATGCAATTTTCTGAAAATTTTGAGATAGGAAAGTAAAGCTGTAGATCATCCGCATAAATGTGGTAAGAAATAGGAAAACGATGAAGAATTGGACAGAGAGAAGACATATACAAATTGAACAATAACGGACCCAATATTGATCCCTGAGGTACGCCACTGGAAAGTTCTACAGAACTCGAAAAAGTGGAATTAGAGCGAACAGAATAAGAACGATTAGAAAAGTATGACTTCATCAATGAAAGAGTCGTAGAAGAGAGTCCAATAGCGGCAAGGTCGTCACACAAAATTGCATGATCGACGAGGTCAAATGCCGAAGAGAGATCCAGCAGAACAAGCAGAACAGAGTCACCAGAGGCAAAATGATTGAAGATATCGTTCAATAGGTGCAAAAGGAGAGATTCAGTGGAACGATTAGATACAAAGCCAGATTGAAAAGGATCGAGAACGGTGTTTATCAAAGGTGATAATTGCTCGTGTATGGCCGACTCCAGCAGCTTGGCAGTGAAGCTCAGAACGGAAACAGGGCGGTAATTACCAGGACAGTTAGGGTCAAGAGTGGGTTTTTTCAGTATTGGTGTGACAATAGCAGATTTATCAGCAAAAAATAAACCATGTAGAAAAGAAGAATTGATGAGATGGGAAAAAATGGGGGAAAGGAGTTGAATAGAGTCAGACAAAGCAGAGAAATTAATCGGATCGAGAGGACAACGAGAATTTTTAAGTTTTTAAATGAGGCGAGAAGTATGAGCTACCGAGATATGGGAGAAACTACACAGAGTGGAGGATGAAGTAGTATGAGTGAGAACTGTAGTGGTTGTAGGAAGTAGGGCACGAACCGAATTTAGTTTTTGAGGGAAGAATTGAGCAAAAGTAGAAGCCGAAATAGGATTGGGAGAGGAGCTGCCAACTGTCAACTGTTTTAGAGTGGACCACTGACGCGAAGGAGAACGAGTAGAGTCTGCAAGGCGTGACTTATAAAAATCGGCTTTGGCCGTGGTCAGTGCAGAAAGAAACGAATGTCGAGCAGAGCAAAAAGAGTCCCAGTCACTAGGCGACCGAGAGCGACGCCACCTACGCTCAAGACGGCGGGACGAAGTTCGCATATGAACTAAGTCCGACGAAAGCCACGGTATGCATCACCTCTGTATATTCATATATGTCAACTCATTTACTTGAAAACCTTCGATATATGTGATCTTTTGTATAATACAGGCAATATTTTTGACGAATGAGTAGAATAGGCATTTATCTGGAAACTCCCCTAAAATAGGCAAATATAGGCATTTTGCCTTATCATCCGGTCTTTACTAATTCCAATAGAGGTCCGACCATGCAAAAATGCAGTATCAAGCAGCCCCTAGGTCTCCTAGAAGATTACTGTATTTTTTGCAATACTTGATGATAAATTCTAATATCATGCAAGAGGTAAAAGGGCCCCTCAACACTTTCAAACCCCGGACGGTGGGCGAGGCGTCTGCTATGGCTCTGTCAAGCAATGCAAAACTATTGGTCGAATATCAATGAATATGCCAGCATGATCCTGACTCATTCAGTAGCGTAAACAATCATAGCGTACACGATAAGCTGAGAAAATACATGCTTATTGCTAATTATATTATATTATCTCACCTTGAAGTGCCTTTTCGTTCGTGGAACCATCGGATTCTATCAACATTTCACATGCAACATCTCATAGTGAGTAGGCTCAATTGTAGGAATATCAAAATATCATGATATCACCCATCCATTTTTATTTTCATATTCAATCATATCCATTCATATCATTATGATATCACTCAAATAATCTTCATATTTGTGTCAATATTGATATGTTATATCAATTATGACTTTTTAGGAATATTTAATTATAATACATGGTGTATAATGTTGATAAATACGAAATGGTCGCTCACCAGGCAGTACTGGGTTGAAATCACGCCAGTGTCCATGAGAACACTTCATAAGACTCTGGTCGCCTGTATCCTTATTGATTGCAAACACAGAACCGTGCGGAATGGAGCTCACCCCGAACCGAATTCTCTCGAATGCACCCGGAGGACTTGAACAACTCTCGGTCGCTGAACACACACACACACACACACACACACACACACACACACACACACACACACACACACACACACACACACACACACATACACACACATACACACACATACACACACACGCACATACACACATTTCGTATATTTTGTATATTTGCTATGCAACAGTTCCATATACCTCTGATATATAGTCCTAAATAACTTTTCAAACCCTTCTCCACCCTTTCTCAATGATATTGTCACTGGAACCAGCACTGTCAATAGTATTCTTCTAGCAGCATCATCCAAGCATATTCTAACTCGAGTTAATCATCCTTCATTTTAAATGCATCTGCATATATTCCCTTCTAACCCATTTCTGGAAGTTGTGAGTATGTGTAACTAGAGATGCGACCTAAAAAACCGATTGTTTTGAGAAAAAACGTTTTTTGCCTAAAAATTACCTCGACTAAAAACACGTTTTTGGTTTTTTAAGAGTCCTGCAAATAATTCAAATTATGGAAATGATATATTTGGGATGTTGAATGAATAATTTTTTTATCAACACATGAGTTATTCATGCAATTAGTGACCTTATCAAATTCAATTATCATTAAATATGCACAATAAAATTGTTATAATGTGTCTGAAATTCCTAATATCATTGTGTGCACGGTACTATGCACTTCTATGTACAGTACAGCCTTGCATTCAATTATTGAGTTTATCATTGAGTAAGAAAGCAGGGTATGATAGCCGTTTTTTCTGCTAAAAACTCAAACTGTTTAAAAAAAAACAAAAGGTGGCATAATTTTTTAACATATTTTTTACATATAACCTTTTTCCTACCAGAAATGAACTACGTTGATTATAATAACTTTCAAAATTTCATTCAACAGTTGGTGACCATTGACTCTCGCGTACGTGAAAGTTTCATGCGAGGTCACCACGTCGGGGCGATATTCTTTAACATCAAGAAGGCATATGACACCACATGGCGACACGGAATTCTTCGCAAGCTGCATCGCTGTGGTGTCAGAGGTAACATGGGAAGGTTCGTACACAATTTCCTTTTGCACGGCACATTCTGTGTGCGTGTGGGGAACTCCCTGTCTCGTCCGTTCGATCAGGCAGAGGGCGTTCCATAGGGTAGTGTGCTCAGTGTGGCCCTTTTTGCCATAATGATCAACGACATTGACAATCATTTGCCTCCCTCGATTGGACGGTCTCTATTTGTGGACGACTTCGCCGTATGGTGTTCTTCCCGCAGCACTGTTGCTGTCCAGCGTCAACTGCAGCTGGCGGCGAATAAATAGAGACTTGGGGAACGCGGAGCGGCTTCCGCTTCTCGACGTCCAAAACGGTCGGCGTACACTTCTGCGCCTGCCCTGACATGGAAGTGAACGAGGTGCTTGCCCTGACATGGAAGTGGAGTTGTACGGCAGTGCTGTCTCATTCCAACGCACGGTTCGGTTTTTTAGGGGTCACGTTAGACTCGCGCTTGACCTACACCGACCATATTTCACAGCTGAGAACCACATGTCTAAATGCACTGAATGTGCTGAAGACTATTTCCCGGATGCGGCATGGAGCAGATCGACAGTCCCTTCTCCCTCTGTACCGCTCGTTAGTCAGGTCGCGTCTCGATTACGCAAGCATCGTATATGATCTGGCTTCGGAATCAGCAAACATCCGTTTGAATGTCGTACACCACGCAGGAATACGAATTGCCACCGGGGCGTTTCGCACGTCGCCAATCGTCAGCCTCCTTGTTGAGGCTGCACCCATGAGAAACCCGGGTATGACGTGGTATTTTCCCAGCATGTGCCTGAGAAGCAGCAACTTCCAGGACCTCAGCGTTCTGTGCTATTTTGCAGCAAAATGAAGGCACTGCTGGAGTCATGCGGGATGGGTGTTAACGATGTCGTCAGACAAGAATACCCGACGGAGTCACCCTGGGAATTGGTCACACCCGAGGTTTACGTCTCGCTAGCAGCTCTGCCGAAACACCGTACAGTGCCCAGTGTGCTTCGGTCAAACACACTGGAGCGAATTCATTCTTACGGACGGTATACTGCCGTGTACACTGATAGGTCTATGTCGGCCAGTGGTGTGGGTTGGCGTTTGTAAGTGGAGGTGCGTGCCGCTCGAGCACGCTGCCACCGAGCGCATCCATTTACACGGCTGAGCTTTACGCTATCCTGCTGGCCCTGGTTTTTATTGGCTCATCTTCATTTTCATTGATATATTTTTATCCGACTCCCTTAGTGCTTTAACTTCATTATCATCTTTCTCCTTACATCCTCTTATACAGAGGATTTTGATCTCTCTTGACATCATCCACCACCAGGGCAATCGTGTAAAGTTCTGCTGGATTTCGGCCTATATTGGTATTTTGGTCAACGAGCGTGCTGACAGAGCCGCAAAAAGAGCTGCTGAACGAGACTTTTATTTATTTTATTTTAACTTTCCCATTCCGTATTCGGACTTTTATCCTATTATACATCGTTTTATCCGTTCTCGCTGGCAGCTCCCCTGGGACGAATGTGGTGCTAACAAACTAAAAGCAGTGAAGCCCGAAATCGGACATTGGATGTGCTCTTATCGCCGGAAGAGGCCCGAGAAAGTGCCGCTCTGTCGTCTGCGTGTGGGTCACACGTACGACACGCATCGCAATCCTCTACTCGGACAACCTGAACCCACGTGCAGCGCATGTAATGCACGTCTCTCCGTGCAACACATCCTGGTGGAATGTCCATCATTCTCAGAGGCGCGTTAACGTTGTCTTGGATCCGTTCGGGCTATTGATGAGGTTCGTGGATAGGAGCAATAGGCGTTCATTGAGTGCCGCATTTTTGAATTTTCACGGCTTTTACCTTTTAGAACTATTCATTGAATTTTATGTATTGACATTCACATTCCTTTATTTCACCATCACCCTTATATGTTTCATGGTTCCATTCTTGATATTCATTATCAATCTGCTTTAGCTTTCAATAGACTGGGGGGTGCCGTATGGTCCTAGAGGCCGGTGAACCCCAAAACACAAATAAACAAACAAACAAGTCGACACTGAACTGACATCGTCAGCTGGGGACAGTGGTGCTGGCGGTGACGATCAAGACTGTTTACTGCAAGGAACTGCAAACGTACACTCACCGTACCGAACACGCAGTGGTCGTCAAGTTCGACCCCCGCAAACTTACAGTTCTTGAATATGTGTTGTTCATTGTTAGCATTTTGCATCCTTCACTGTGCGTTACGAGCGATGATGACCGTGAACAATCAATATGTGTTAATATGTGTGTCTTGAATTTGATTTATTCCAGAAACGTTGGTTAGATCATTTGTTTCATTGTACCGTGCGAAGTTTTAGGGTCGGGTGTTATAGATAGAGCAAACACAGCCAGCCGTGCAGACCGTGGGAACGTGCGCGGTCACACAATACAAGTGGTGTTGTGTTGCGCGTGCATGTATGTGTGCATGTTGCTGATGTGTGTATGTTGCACGTGCGGTGTGGGATCTGAAAGTTGATATGTCAAAGCGGGCAGTTACGCTCGGAGCTCTGTACGGTGTAGATTGCAGGTCGAGCAGAATAAACGTTCATGGTTTATCCGTGTCTCCAGCCACGCGTATAACAGGGATATGATTGAAACTGAACGATAGTTGCATGAAAGTGTGCTATCAGTATTTGAATTTTTGAGAATCGGCATTATAGTGGCATGCTTGGTAGCTAAGAATGAGCCGTGAAGGAAAGAAGAGTTAACCATATGTGTGAAAAGTGGAGTAAGGAGTATAATAGCATCAGAGAGAGCAGAAAAGTGTATGGGGTCAGTGGGACATTTAGACTTCTGAAGTTTGATAAGAAAACGTGCTATGGTAGACGGATCAATCGAGGAAGAAGACGAAACAGTGCTGATGCAAGGAGGAAATTGGAGAGAAAAAGTACTAATGGGTTATTTGGATTGCAAGGATGCGATTTAAGAAGCGAACAATGAAGCAGATATGGAGCAAGGTAACTTGGAGGAGCGAACAGATATATTTTTCAGTCAGCCATCGTGAGCGTGATGATCGGAGTTAAAAACTTGGATTGATGAAACAGATCGTTAGAGCTCTTGATCAAAGTGGATAATGTTTAAGAGATATGTGTTAAGCTTATCCTGATCTTAGTGAAGAGAAGAAAAAGGCTGGACAATTTTATGAACTTTAAATTAGAACACTTGTTAAGGACCAGAACCTTATCAAATCGATGAATGAGACAGAAGTAAGAGCTTGGATGCATATTGTTATGTGATACTGAATTTCTTAAATAATAAAAAAGCAGACAACTACGAAGAGGTCGTAGAAAAGCTACTAATGAGTCTGCGAGATTTGGGGTGTAAAATGAGTATCAAGGTTCACTGTTTACACATCCATTTGAATAATTTTGCGGATATCCTTCGGGTTGTGAGGGAGGAAAAAGGAAAACGGCTTCATCAGGACATTAAAACAATGAAAGATCGGTATCAAGGCCGATGGGACTCATATATGCTGACAGATTACTGCTGGAGCTCGATGACAAACAACCCAGAAGCTGTACATCGTGCCAAGTAGCCAAGAAAATAACATTCAATTAATTTTAATTTGTCGTTGATCTTGTGCAAGGTATATTTACATATACAGGTATGCATTTTTGTGTTTTATATCCGAATTTTGTGACTGTATTTCATTTATTGTACGTGAATATTGTAGCTTTTGCTGTTGATTCACTGTGGATACGCAAAATATAATACCAAAAACATTAACTTTGATAATGACACCTTTGAAATATAGACTGATGAGTAATTTTCATAAAATATATACTGATTTAGCTCAAAATCTTGATGTGGTAGAAAAATTATGTGTTCATTTTCGTAATCATTTTCGTAGTAGGGCTGTCAAAAGTTAATAAAGTTACTTTTTCACCTAAAGGCCACTTTTTCATAAGCTACCTAAAACTGCATGAAAAAGTGGGGTGCGATAATTATTAAAAAAGTTATTAGGTTACCAAAAGTTACTTTTTCATCGTTAGGTTACTTTTTTACTTTTAAGGTAATTTTTTGTATCGTAAGGTTACCTTCTGATATTTTTCTTGTTATTAGGTAACTTTACCACGAGGTTTGGTGACTTTTTGCAGATAAGAGGCACAAAAACGGTATATATGACGATAAAATAGGAAAAGAGATGGAATATTAGGTCCGAAGATCAAGAAAGGTCAACATTTCCGCTGTTAGGATTTAGCAATTGATATTAATCTTAACATCTGTGCTACTCGATATTTATACGTTTATCGGTACGCAGGATAGTGTAATTCCATTGTAGGAAATGTCCACGAGCCGGAGGGTGTCGTGAGATGTTTGGAGCGTGGTATAGTACGATGTGTAAGCTCTCTATACCAGACACTGCACTGTAGCACTTGACAGTACGTATTTACTTGAACAGGAATTAGCACGTGATTTTCAGGGCGTGAGATAGCGTCATTTTCCCACGTTTGACATTTATAAGATTGTGGGCACAGGGTGCTACATATGGAAGGACGCGGGCATTCACACATGCAGTGTTTACGCTCACACTAATGTACAAGCTATAGTACGTGATATTTGACAAAAAGTTCCAATGAAACAATATATAGAACATTTTTGGGACCATTACTAAAAATATTTACATTTGCAATTAGTGTATTTCGCATTTGTATTAGCTTTCCATTTTAAATAATATTTTCATGGTTATGCTCCTTTTTGCGATGTTAGCCAAATCATATTAAGTCGCTTTTGGTGGTTTGTTGTAAAATGGTACCAGATCAAAGAGAATATGGAAAAAAGTGGTGTACCAACTCGGCAAGATGATAGAAAAGAAGGACTGGCGTATTTTCTTCCTTCAGAACTGCAAACAGAAATTGACCTTTTTTGAAGGAGTTTATTTTTAGGTTACCTTTTTATTGGTTATTAGGTTACTTTGTATGTTCACAAACAAACAACAAACAAGTCGAGTATTTCATATAGCGCACTAATCAGCAAAGGCGTGATAAACATGTGATAAAGCGATACAAAATCGATAATAACATTAAAACGCAGGTTATTTTAGGTTATTTTCATAGGTTATTTTTTCTCGAAAATATAGTTACTTTTTTATGATTTTTAGGTTACTTTTTTGACAGCCCTAGTAATCAGCAGCCCAAAATTAGTTATAATTTGCTTAAAAACATTTTGCCAGAAAAATCGTGTTGACCAATGTTATCTTTGAAATAAACATGTTGAAAGGTACAAAACATCAATGTTTTGTACCTTTTTATTTGTTTCTTATTTGCTTTGTACCACCGTGGCATCCAACATCAGAGGCCAGTTGGGCTAATACTAAAAAATGCAAAACAATTTAAAAACATGTTTTTTGCAAAAAAACGCAACAAAAAACGTTTTATGGATCTCTACACACACGCATACATACACACAGCTTATAACGATTTAAAAACGAATAATACAACTACAGTGTGTGAGTCAACTTGTCTGTGTGGATTTGCTAATAACATTGCTTCATAATATGTGAACATGTCTCACACAAATATCATTAAACCTCATAATTGTACTTTATCAAGTACATATCCAAGTAACATCGAGCTTCGACACACAAATATTTATTTGTGTGTCTGTGATGTGATCGTGTGCAGTGTGTGTGTATGTGAGAGATTGTGTCTATGATAGTATGTCAACGCGTTATTGTGTCTGTGTCATCATGTATGGTTGAATTGTGTATGGCGTGCGATAGTGTGTTAGCGAGTGTGCATAGTTGTGAGCGAGTGTGTATAGTTGTGCCGGTGTGTGTGTGTGCGTTTGGTGAAGTGTTCATGACCCGCGGCGGCGAGTCGGTCACTCGCTCGCCGCTGATTGTTTGTGGCGGTGGGCGTGAGGACTGTGCGCGTGTGTGTGTGCTCCCGTATGTCACGGTGTGAGCGTTAAGTCGTGTTCGAGGTGTTGTCGGGAGTGGTTTGACGTCTTGTAGGCGCGCGTGGGGAAGTGATGCCCATGCGCGCCTGTCTGTAATATATTTTAGTGTGTTTGGTTTCTTACAGTGTCGAAGCTAATTTGTCATTTATAATCTGAATTTTTTTAACAGTTAATCGTTGCTTTGTTCAGAAGTCATCTAATTCTGCAGTAATTCAACGCTTACTCATCTGGCATATTGCGTAGGCGTCGTATTGGCAAGGAATTGCTCCAGGCTTCCAATCGTCATACTTGTTGAACGCCAAACACATATCGCTCGATGGCTCGACCAATTCCAGCTGCTTGATCTCGTCTGCAATCATTGTCGTGCCGTTAGTTTCACAATCAACAACAACAACACTAGCAATAACAACGACAACAACGTGAGGTTCTGGAGCTGTGGCGTCTACACCGTGACACCACCCCAACAAACAACTGCGGGCCAAGCCGCAACAACAAACATTCCACGAGGTTGTTCGGCCCGACAACCTGGTGAACGTCAACAACGTGTATTCATTATATAGCGGACAAATCAACGTATCACATTAAAAACAAATACATAGCTCGCTTTTGTCAAACTTTCTATATTTTCTACATGGGGCCACCGAATGGTGGTAATAATGCTTGAATTATCATGCCACTGAATTAGTCTGTAATTAATAGTAACGATACATATAGATGTAACACATATTTGAGTGTGTGAAAACAATCTTTATCGTATTGTACGTTTAGGACCCAAAAGTAACCGGAATAGTTTTATGTGTGAGCCAGTCTCCTGTTCCTCGTTCATTGCTGTGCAAAATTCTCTCCGCCAACGCACTATTGTGTCTTCCTCACACTGTTCTGAATTGTCTCCTGTCATCGCTTCTTCCTGACAACCCAAGTCTGGCTCTTCTCTTCCTGAAATGCATGTTTCTGACTCTACAGCTATTGCTCAATCTTGCCATTCCTCACATCTGGTTTCACTCGTACCCAACAGCTCTGCTATCTCCAATCTCAACCAATCTGGTCATATATCTCCCTTTGCCGCCACTAATTGTATTTCCTCCTTGGTTGGCCTGCTCAATATTCGGTCTGTACGTAATTAAACTATTTTTGTTTCTAATGTCATTCTCTATCACAACTTCTCACTCATATATCTCACCGAGACCTGGCTTTTTGACAGCGACGTTTCATCGTTTTCCGCCCAACTTCCACTTTCATTTAATTTCTTGCATGTGTCTCGCGATCTCGCATCTTCTCGATAATCTTGCGGTGGTGGTGTTGGTGCTGTTTATCACTGTTCTTTATCTTTATCACTTTTATCTACTCTACAATTTCCTTGTAGTTCCTTTGAATACGCTGCATTCTCGCTTTCTTTTTCTTCACACCCTAAATTAGGTATTCTATTGTAATATCGACACGATCACACCGGCACATCCTCAGTATTCCTATCTGAATTTGATGAACTGCTATCTTTCTTCTCTGATACTTTTCCCCATAATTTCATTGTTCTATGTGATTATAATTTCTGGATTGACTCACCATATCACGCGCATGTTTCTGATTTTCTAACTCTGCTCAATTCTTGGGATCTTTCCGTTATGAAGCGCGGCGCTAATCACATACCCTAATACCCATCACATAATCCATCATACCCTCGACTTGGTGATCTGTACGCACTCCTCCAGACTGTTTCTCCTCGATACTGTAATAAAAAAACACCTGTATATTGCGTGCACACTCGCGCACAGGTTCACTGGAATATACGCACACTCACGACACACAATAATCCACCAATCTCGCACCACAACTCACTCAAGCGCACGCTCAGTTCTCAAGGCCGCAACTGATCACTCACTCCTGCTTCACAATGGAACACAGCGCTTATAACCTATAACCTTATATTTTATAACCTTAAAGTGACGTGACGCCGCTTCAAGCACTGGACAACGAACAAGGATAGCAAACACTAAATCACACTTGCTCGTACATACACTTTGACGCACACACACAGACAAACAGACCCACACACACACACACACACACAGACAAACACGCATACAAACTCCACACGCCCCCCTGATCCTATAGATCACATAAACAACTTAGGAAATAACAAGCTGAAACATGAAGAGGATATGCTATGACAACAAAATTGATCAGACAAATTATCGCAGCAAAAACGACGGGGCGGGCGGCGAGCTCGTTGACTACGTCTTACTGGTTCAGGAGCCGATGACGTCTCACTGGCTGACATCTCGCGGCGCTCGCTCACCGGCGCAGTCTCGTGTGATTCAGCTGCTGTCTCTGGGAACATAGCCGGCGCTGTTGGCGTTCTTGGTGCTGTCGAGACGCTTGAAGCTGAGTCAAGTTGTACGTTACTATGCACCATCATCGGAGCTTCACAGATAGGCGAGTCACACAGTGCAGGTGACTGGCCGCGATGTCGCAAGTCCTTTACATGACGCGGCACTCCATTTACCTCCACGACAGTGTTTGACACAACAGCAGTGACAACGCCGCGCTGCGATACTTCGGTGCACCGTGCGCCTTTGTTTCGCACTCATATCTGGTCGCCCGCACTGAATTTCGCCACTGCGCGCGCATCAACAGCAGACTCACACTCACCGTGCCGGTCACGGTCAAGGTCGCCCACGCTGACAATGTCACGATATTTGTACTTATACACACAGCAGGCTGGTGCTGTGTCGTATGACCGATTGTCACGCGGCGTTACATTATAAATGTGCACCGCTTCCTGCACTGCACACTGACGTCGAGCACAAATGATTTTGACCGAACGGTGATTGCGTTCCACAATGCCGTTTCCGTGTGGTGCATAGGCGGCGCGAAATCTCAATTTTATTTTCCACCTGCTGCACAGCGTCTGCATGAGTCGCCCACGAAAAATTGTATCGTTGTCGGCCAATATTTCTCCCGATGCACCGCGCTCGTAGAATAATTGTTCCAAATGTTGAACCACACTCGCTGCGTCTGCCCAGCGCAGCGCCCTCCAGACGGCAAATCGGGAGGGCCCACAATCTATTATTGTCAAATATGACATGTTCATATGATGCGTCACATCAATGGCTAGTCTAGACCATGTGTGATCAACATGCAAGCTGCCTTGTCGCCACCGCGCCGGAGATGGATCTATTGACTTGCACACGTCACAACCAGAAACAATGTCGCGCACCTGCTTCCTGGTGACTCCTCTGCCACACTCGCGTCGGGCAAAAAACAGTGTGCGCCGAACGCCTGGGTGGCCCGCTTACGCATGAACCTCTGCTATGGAACCCTCATCGACCATATCAGCTGGTTGAGAGCAAACGGCTGCTGCACACGTAGATTCCTTCTCGTGCAGCCATTTGCCGGGAACTCTGGTGAGTGCGTCGGCGAGATTTTCGTCTGATATGACGACAGTGACCGTCAATTTCAAATTACACTCTTGTACCAACTCACAGAGCAAATCGATTCGTCGCCTAATCAACATTTCGCTTTCTGCTTTTGTTCTAGGACGAGTTCGGCCATTGAGAGCATTCGTGATCCAGCGCTGCACTGTGACAGAATCTGTGCAAAGCTCAATATCGGAGAACTCCCATGCAATAGCCAGATTCATTCCGCGTATAGCGGCATCCAGTTCAGCCATGTTGATGTGTGTAGCGGCGTCTTTTCGTAGCCAGCAAGCGTCTTCTACAGCAACTCCTTCCTCTGTAGTCACAAAAACTCCAATCGCAAGTGAGCTGGCATCCGTCCACACTTTTGCGCGCCAAAAGTGCGCGCCACTTTTGCGCGCCTACCACGTAGGCTCCATGTTCCCCGTGCTGGGTCATTTCGCGTCACTCTCCGTTTTACATCGGCCATTTGCTGGTACAATGATGGGTCCAGTATATTTTCGTCCCAGGCCTGCGATAAATTGTTGGCTTTTCGCTTCAGCCACGCTGCTACTGGTCGCAGCCAGCCGCAAACTGGCACATGAGCCACCAGATGACCACACCACGAAAATACTGAGCGGCGCGTGATCTTCTCAGGAATCTCACCGATATCGGCATCTCTTGACCAGCGCAATTCACACCCAGATCGCAGCACACCCAACCCGAGCAATCTCGCACCGCTAGTCACGCGCTCGGCCGGCTTACACTCCAAACCAAAACTGTAAAAATGCCGGATGACTTCCTCCGCGGAAACTATGTCTTCGTTGGCCAGAAGATCATCTACGTAGGCTAGCACTGCGTCCCTAATTTTCACATTGGCTGACAGTACCGCCTGTACCACAGCCTTCATTACCAATGGAGCAATGTTGAGCCCAAAACCAAGTCTGGTCAGACAGTATCTGCGGCCTGCGACGACAACAGTCTGATACGACCACAGCTGTTGGTCGACATGAATTTGTAGATAAGCACTTCACAAATCGACCACGGCTACATTGTCACCGTGGCGACGCCACCGTCGCAGCTGGTCGCAACACACATCTGCATCTGCAGTGTGGCACGTGAGGTGCTTGTTCAGCTCGCGAAAGTCCATCACTGGTCTGACTTTGGAGCGGTTCTTCTGTTTCACGGCCATAAGAGGAATAAGTCCACTTGGTGCGCCATGCACATTTATGTCGTGGGGCACAAGCCATCCTTTATTTATCCAATTTTGTACCTCCACGTCGAAGTAATGTTGCATGTCGGCAGATATGCTGTATTGTGCCACATTGTTGTGAAGCACATCAGGACCACAACCACGGCCCCACTTCCACTTGACAGTCCACGTTTTGTTGGTAGCATCAAATTGAACACGAAAATCTGACGTGTCAACGCACGGAGCCGCCACTGCTGGTGTCTTCGTTGCGGCTGCCGCTCGGACAGTCTCGTGCTCAGTTGTGTTGTCTTGGGAGAAACACACATGATCAGCGGATAGCACAGTGACTCCACCGAGTGCTTGTATGCCCGAAATACCTAGCACAACGTCGTACCCCAACGGACGCTCCGCCACGGCTAGTGCGTCAATGGTTGCGGAGTGACCGGCCGTTGTCTTAACGTTAATCACGCAAGTGCCACAGCAGACGAGAGGCTGACTGCCCATCGTCGACATCCGCAATCTGCTGGGGCGCCATTCAGCACACAAGGCCGAGTGTATGAGCGTGTCAGTGCAGCCAGTGTCTACCAATGCTCGTAGACATCGACCGTCGACAATCAGCTGCACGGTTGGTAAAACGCCACCGCATGCGCGCGGATTTTCACGGGGAAGAAGGCTGGCGCTTACGCATCTCCCCCTCCTTCGTTTCCCGCTCGCGATGAAGCTGCGGAACCGGGCGCGTTATCTCGAATAAAAGATCGCGAGGAGGAGCAAACAGCAGCGAAGTGTCCCGCTGCACCACATCTCCTGTAAATTTGAGGCGATCTTCTTCGACACGCGTTCTGCGAACGATATGCAGAATAACCACTGGCACCAGCTGGTGGCACGACAGCAGCGGACATGCGCTCATCGCTCAACACATTGCGTGCTCGCACCAGCACGCTAGCCAGATCCAATGCATCGGCTCTTGCGCCGGCTCGAATGATGCGCCTCACCTCATCAGGCAGCCCAGCGACAAACGCGCAAACCAGGGCACGTTCTGGCACGCCTGCGTATAATGACGCAAGTCTTTGTAAGTCCGCTAAATACACATCCACAGACTCGCCTGGACGCAGTCGGCGTTTTGTGTATGCCTCGTAGGCCGCATGCTCGTCGAGTGCAAATGCGGCATAAAGAGCCTGTTTTACCGACGGCAAATGACACCTGCTGGTCATCGGCAGCTGAGTCCATACCGCAAACGCTCTACCGTTGAGTCTCAGCGGAAGCACGCTGGTGACGTCCACTCCTCGAAGGTTGCACAGAGTCTCGGCTCTGATAAGCCATTCCGCTACGTCTCCAGTACCGTCGAACTCCGCTAGTAGACGAGCGTCGAACGTTGGTTGAGACTGAACCTCGGCAGCAACGGCGCTAGAACCTGCAGCACTCTGTGCGGCCATGTTTCCCAGCGAAACATAGGGTGGCTGCAACGAGGACACGACGTTTGTTGTAGTCTTGAAACCTTGTGAAGGCTGCATTATAGCCGAAATAGCTTGTAATAAAAAAACACCTGTATATTGCGTGCACACTCGCGCACAGGTTCACTGGAATATACGCACACTCACCACACACAATAATCCACCAATCTCGCACCACAACACACTCAAGCGCACGCTCAGTTCTCACGGCCGCAACTGATCACTCACTCCTGCTTCACAATGGAACACAGCGCTTATATAACCTTAAAGTGTACGAGTCACGTGACGCCGCTTCAAGCACTGGACAACGAACAAGGATAGCAAACACTAAATCAAACTTGCTCGTACATACACTTTGACGCACACACACAGACAAACAGACCCACACACACACACACACACAAACACGCATACAAACTCCACAGATACATTCACTTAACCTCCTGATTGTCTCATATCTGATCAGAGCCTCATCACATTTTGTCTTTCTCTTTCTTTACCTTCTAAGCCTTCTTCCGCATCACTGATGCTTCGTGACTACAAAAAATGTGATCCTTTATTCTTTTTTCTTTTGGTTACCTCTATTCTGAATCCCCTCAAACTATTTGTTCCTCACACCAATCCTCCTCCCCAAGTATATATCCGACTCTCTCTCCCTCATCAATGATCAGATATTCCCTTTGCGCTTACATCACTTTCGCTCTAGATATCCTCTTCCTCCCTGGTGGTCGTCCGATCTATCCCGCTTGCGTTCAGAATGCATAGCCCGTGGGCGTTCTTGGCGGCGCTTTCGCTATTCTTCATCATGGTTCTCTTTCTGTAGTGCCCGCAAATATTTTTTCTCTGTGGTTGCTTTGTCAACATCTAAATTCTATCGTTCACAATGTCGCCACGCCAACTCCAATCATCTCGCTCACGATGGCTGACTCTGAAAACTATTTCTGGTCGCTCCTCTAAGTCATCTTGCTCAATATCTGCCAGTGAATTCGCTCCATTTTTCTCTTGTAAAATTGCATTCTTGCAATCCAAATTACACACTAGCAGTTTTCCTCTCCAATTTCCTCCTTGCCTTAGCAATGTTTTCTCTTTTTCCTCAATTGCTCCATCTACACAATAACTATAAGATAATGCCAAACCAAGCGGACGCTAAACATCAACAACACAGTCCCCCGCACGTCTCTCGCCCGTCTCTCCCAAATCACCATTGTCCACACCCCCTGAGTCTGCTACTCAAAGTCGCAGACGTAATCATTCAAATGTCGAGGGCGGCGGCGCTGACGTTGGCTCCTTCTTCGAGGCGGCTTCTCCGTCGCAGCCGGTACGTCCGGTTCGGTCTGGGGGGCGGCACTTTGAACGTCTTCCGGCCCACTGGTACTGCGGGGACGAACTTATACGGTTGACTCCGGCTTCACATCCAGCAGTAGATGTCGTCTGTTGCGTGTCGTTATGCGCCCACTTGGGGTGCGTAGCAGATAGCTACGTCGACCTCGAACGCCGACTATGGTGCCGCTCAGGTCCCATCTCTTGGTATCTTGGTTCTGAATCAGCCCAGAATCCCCAACCTTCAACCGGGGCATCAGACGCGATCCACGGTTATACGCCTGTTCGACTTTGTCGCGACACACCTTGTCGATGTTGTCGGCTCTATCCCTCCATCGGGGGGCGAAAGCGTCGCGATGCATCGGAACTTTTGAACGAATAGGATGACCAGAAAGTATTTCTGCTGGAGAACGTCCATCTGCACCTGGCGTGTTCCTTAATTCGAGTAGACCTTCAGTAAATGAGTCGTCATCGAGTTCACCATTCTGCGTCACTTTTTGCACAAGCCGTTTGACTCTTTTCACGGCCGACTCAGCGTGCCCATTCCCCTGCGGATGTTCGGCACTGATGATGTCGTGCTGCACTTTCCAACATGCGAAGAAGTCTCTGGTGCGACGAGCTGTTTACTGCGGTCCTCCGTCGCTTCGAAGACGGTTCGGAACGCCATACGCTGCAAACAGCTGCCTCAGACTTTTGACGAGATGTCAAGATGATGCATCTGACCGCGGACATTCTGCCACACACGGCCAATTTGACACCTGTCGACATATATAAGGTATGTCCGACTTGCATGCTGAAAGTAGTCTGTTGAGACACTTTCGAAGACTCTTTCTGGTCTGTCATCACTGTGGTACGGCTCTTTTTGTTGACTGTTGCGGTATCGCAAACACAACTCACACGAGGATACCATCATTTATATATCGTTATTCATTGTAGGCCAGTAAACACATTGCCGAGCGCGGTCCATCGTGCGGTTCCTTCCCTGATGTCCTCTGTGCAGCCGTCGAAGTGTATCACGGCGCATACTGCGTGGAATAACAACACGACATCCGCATAATAGTATATCGCCTTCAATATACAGTTCATTTCTCATGTTCCAAAGTGGTTTGACGCAGTCAGAGCATTGATGACAATATTCAGGAAATCCATCCTGTATAGTTTAAAGCAGTGCAATGTACTCTTCATCTTTTGCAGCTAGGTTTGTGACTTGTGAGAGAAGTAAATCACCGTATGGATTCTCACTATCGTCGTCGTCTACAACGCGAGATATCTGTATAGAACGTTGTCTCGGCGTGAAGTTTTCTTCTGACTCGCCGCCGCAGTGAGTTTCGTCTTTGTTGAAGTGCAGAGGTGATCTTGATAGGCAATCTGCAATAACATGTTCTTTGCCTGCTCTCCATACTTTTTCGAACTGTAAATGAGACAACTGACTTCTCATTCTCTGCAATCTCGGATTGCTGATGTCCGATATGTACTTCGAATTAAGAATAGGCAGCAACGGTTTGTGGTCTGTCACCACTGTGAAAGACTTGGCGCCGGCCAGGAAATTATTTGCCTTCTTGCAGGCCCAGACTACTGCTAGCATCTCTTGCTCTATAGCGGCATAGCGGCCCTCTGTTTCGGTGAGAGACCGTGATCCACATTGGATCAGCTTCCACTGACCATGCTCGTCTTTCTGCCGCACGACAAACCCTATACCATGAAGTCTCGCCGCGTCAGTCTCTACGATTGTAGGTCGTGTTGGCACGTAAAAATCCAGAACTGGCGGGGACGTGAGCACGCGTTTCACCGCTTCAAACGCCGGTGTGTGTACATTAGAGTCCCACTGCAATGTCACATCCTTCTTCAACAGTTACCTGAGCGGTGCAGATGCCGCAGTGATATCTGTTGAAAAGTTACTCAATTGGTTGGCCATACCAAGAAAAGATCTCAGCTCACTCACGTTTATCGGGGTCGGAAACTTGGAAATAACAATTAGTTTCCTATCATCAACTGTGTACTCGTTATTGTTTATCACAAAACCACAGTATTGCACTTCCGATTTGGCAAAACTGAACTTCTTACTGTTGAGAGTGATTCCATTGTCATGACATCGCTTAGAGCTGTCTCACATCGCTTTAGAACTGACAAGACATGTTTCAAGTGTTGATCATAGTGTAGCGACTGCGCCGCGTTCGCGACTGCGCCGTGTGTTTGATTATTACATTGTTATTTTATCTGTGTACCATATAGTTTATTTCATCATATCTTCTTATGTGTGTCTCATGTTTGATTGTAAATATCATGCCACAAATCTTTGCATGCATATTGTGTGACACTGTCACTGTGCTCGATACCCCGCGTCTTCCTTCTTCTTGCTGGCGCGCTCGTAGCACACACATCGTGTCTTCTCGCTGTCGTGTGATATTAAACTCGCATCAATTCCTAGTGTTTTTCCACGCTAAACTGGTGAACCCGACGTGATTTTGTTTTAGTTTTTGTTTTTTGATTTCGTGAGTCATGCCCAACGACACCGCCGCTTTCCCGCACTTAACAGACGGCGAGCCAGTGCAACGCGAAGATGAAGGCGACAACGGCCAACCTGCCACATCATTCCGGCTGCCGCCTTTCTCGCCCGAGGAGCCAGAACTCTGGCTCACACAGGTGAACTGCGCGTTTGCCGTTTCGGGAATCACTTCACCCGTCAGGCAGTTCCAGTTCTTAGTGGCCAATCTGCCGATGGATGTGGCCACAGAGCTGAAAAACGTCATCAGGGGGCCGCCGAATTTTAAACTTTTGTGCGAGAAGCTGACGACGCGCATGGCGCAGTCACGAGCTGGACGCCATGCTGCGGCACCAGCATCTGGGCGACCAGAATCCGTCGCAGCTGCTCCGCCGCATGCGAGGGGAGCTCGAAGGGGCCGGTAGCTCTTCTGTCGACACCGGGCTACTTCGAACCCTGTTTTTACAGCGGCTGCCCAACAACGTCAAGGCGGCAACCTCTTTGCTAACGGGCACGACGTCACTCAGCGAGCTGGCGGCCGCCGCCGACCGCTTCATGGACGCCACACGCGCCGACCAGCCGCTGGTGTCCGTAGCGGCGGTGCAGTCGACGCACGAGGCAGCCCGCGGCAGTGCCAGAGCGGATCCGGCTGTGCAGCAGCTGCTCGCCGCCGTTACAGAGCTGACCGCAGCTGTGCGTGAGATGACGACGGCACGCGCACGAGAGCCGGCACCAGGAGCGTATCGTCGACAGCGCAGCCGCTCCAGAACGCGCTCACCGCCACGCACCGACGAAGCCGACGCCGGTATGTGCTATTACCATCGTGCGTTCGGCCGCGACGCCATCAACTGCCGCGCGCCGTGCAGCTTCCGGCCGACTTTAAACTAGCCGCGCTGGGGCAAGTAGCGCCCGTCTCAGCGACACAACCACAGCCGCTGTTGTTCGTCACCGACCTGACCTCCGGCCAGAGTCTGTTGGTGGACACCGGCGCCCAGGTCAGTGTGTGGCCGCGCAGCAGATTGCAACAGTCAGCCGTGGAGAGCTCCGACAGCACACCGCGGCTGCGTGCGGCGGACGGTCGACCGATCACCGCTCACGGAACGTACCGCGCCACACTGCGTCTCGCCGGCATGTCGGCCGTCACGTACAAGTGGTGCTTCGTCGTCGCCGACACTCCGACGGCCATCCTGGGTGCCGACTTCCTCGCCAACTTCCGGCTCTCCATCGACATGGCGCAGCGGCAGCTCAGTGACGGCTCGTCTGTCGCATTTTCGACGCCACATCCGGCCATAGCGGCGGCGTGTGGTATCATGAGCGTGAACCCCATGAACTGGGAGCACGTACTGCAGGAGTTCCCGACGATCACCGCACAGCCCGACTTCAACCGGCCGCCGGTACACAACACGGTGCACCGCATCCCGACACAGGGACAGCCGGTGTACGGCCGCGTCCGTCGCCTCGCACCGGAAAAACTCGCGGCAGTGCGGCGAGAGTTTGACAGACTGCTATCGCTGGGCATCGTCCGACGCTCGTCCAGCGCATGGTCGAGCCCGCTTCACGTGGTTCCCAAGGCGGACGGTGGTCTGCGAGTGTGCGGCGACTACCGCGCACTCAACGCCATCACCAAACCCGACCGGTACCCGGTGCCGTTTCTGCACGACAGCGTCGCCCAACTCGCCGGCTCCACCGTTTTTTCGCGGCTCGACATTATGCGCGCATATCACCACATACCTGTCGCAGAGGAGGACGTGCCGAAGACCGCCGTGGTGACGCCGTTCGGCCTCTTTGAGTTTCGCAGGCTGTGCTTTGGCCTGCGGTCTGCCGCACAAACGTTCCAGCGTTTCCTGGACGAGGCACTTCGGGGCGTCGACGGCTGTTTTGCGTATGTAGACGACATACTCGTGGCCAGCAAGTCGGTGGAAGAGCACGAACGACATCTGCGCGCTGTTTTGCAGCGACTCAACGACATCCGAGTGCAGCTCAACGTCGGCAAATGTGTCGTGGGCGTGTCGGAGCTAGACTTCCTCGGACACCATCTGTCTCACGCCGGGGTGGCGCCCACGGCCAAGAAAGCTGCCGAGGTACAGAGCTTCCCCGAGCCGGACACACAGGCGCAGCTACGCCGTTTCATCGGGATGGTAACGTTCTACCACCGGCTCATACCGCAGGCAGCCCAACTGCTCGCCCCACTACACGCGCTAATCGACACGAGGACGAAACGTTCACAGAAGCCGGTCACATGGACGCCGGACGCCCGAGATGCTTTCTCCCGGGCCAAACGAGCACTCACCGACATCGTGCAGCTGGCCTTCCCGGTCACCGGGGCCCCACTGAGCGTGCAGGTAGACGCGTCCGCCACAGGAGTCGGTGGTGTACTGCACCAGTACGTCGACGGAGTCTGGAGGCCACTGAGCTTCCACTCGCGACAACTGACACCGACCGAGAGGCGCTACAGCACGTTCGGCAGGGAGCTGTTGGCCGCGTACAGCGCCGTGCGCCACTTCCGCCACACGCTGGAGGGCCGAACTTTCACCTTTTTCACCGACCATAAGCCGCTCACGTCAACCATCGGTTCGGGAGCCGACACGTACTCGCCACGGGAGGTGCGCCATCTGGACTACGTGTCACAATTCACGTCGGACATCAGACACGTTCCCGGCGAGCAAAACCCAGTGGCCGACGCCCTCTCGCGCACCGTCGGCATGCTGGTCGCTCCGACGCCGCCGTTCGACGATTTTTCAGCGCTGGCCGACGCGCAACAGGAGGACGCCGACACGCTACAGCTGGTGCAGGCCGCTGACGGGGATCACTCCCTGAAGCTGAGGCACGTGCCGCTCGACTGCGGGCGTCGTCTGTGGTGCGACTACTCGACCGGCCGGTGTCGTCCAGTGCTGCCGACGGCACTGCGGCGGCCGTTCTTCAACCTGCTCCACGACCTCGCACACCCGGGCGTAGCCGCCAGTCAGAAGATGGTAGCCGAGCGGTTCGTGTGGCGCGGACTGAAAAAAGATGTCCAGAGCTGGGTTCGAACATGCCTTCAGTGTCAACGCGCCAAGACACACCGACACACGAGTGCAGCACCACATGCCTTCCGCCCTCCATCCAGCCGATTCGCCGACCTCCATATCGACTTGGTGGGTCCCCTGCCGACCTCAGACGGGTTCACGCATATGCTGACGATCATCGACCGCTACACGCGATGGATCGAAGCAATTCCGCTGGCTCGCACCACAGCCGAGGATGTCGCGAAGGCGTTGCTGCGACAGTGGATCGCACGTTTCGGGGTGCCCGACTCGATCGTGAGCGATCAAGGTCCGCAATTCGAGTCGCGGTTGTGGTCCTCATTGATGACGCTTCTGGGTGTCAAGAAGAAGCGCACCACAGCGTACCACCCTCAGGCGAACGGCCTCGTTGAGCGGGCCCACCGGCAGCTCAAGGCCAGTTTGCGCGCGACCTGCAACAACAACAACTGGACCGACCGTCTCCCGCTGGTGCTGCTCGGCATACGCTCGGCCGTCAAGACCGACATCGGGTGCTCCAGTGCGGTACTGGTTTACGGCGAGCCGCTTCGTTTGCCAGGTGAATTGGTGACACCTTCCGCTGCACCGGAATTGTCACCCATCACGTTTTGTGAGCAACTCAAAGCTGCCATGCATGAGCTTCGCCCGACGCCGCCACGCCAGACACAGCACCAGTCACACGTGCCGCACGCCCTTTGTTCCTGCACGCACGTCTTTGTTCGTGCCGACGGCCACTCAGGTCTGTCGCCGGTCTACCGCGGACCATTCAGTGTTGCCGAACGCGACGAGAAAACGCTGGCCATCCGAAGCGGCGCCCGTCAAACCCGCGTGAGCATTGACCGCTGTATTCCGGCTCACCTGGAACTTACGCCGGGTGAAGACGGGCAATCCCCACACATCAACCGACCACCGACACACTGTGAGAGTCCAGGGTCAGACGCGCCAAAGTCCATTCTACGGAGAACCCGTCCGACGGCGTCAACCGTAAAAACGGTGGTGTTCGTCAACGCCCCGGTGGTACACTGGATACCGTCACGCCCCGTCCACCAGCAACGGCGCGTCGCGTGTCGGGGACGAAATTTCTACCTCCCACTGCAGCTGAACGTCGCGACACCGTCACCGACATCCACCGACGCCATCGACCACTCGGCGCCTGCGACGCCGCAGAACGCCTCGGACTCTACAGCGCCGGCGCCACCGCTAGTCAGAGACACCGTCGTTCATTACACGCGTTCCGGCCGCGTAGTGCAACTGCCGGCCCGCTACAGATAGGGGGGAGGTGGTGTAGCGACTGCGCCGCGTTCGCGACTGCGCCGTGTGTTTGATTATTACATTGTTATTTTATCTGTGTACCATATAGTTTATTTCATCATATCTTCTTATGTGTGTCTCATGTTTGATTGTAAATATCATGCCACAAATCTTTGCATGCATATTGTGTGACACTGTCACTGTGCTCGATACCCCGCGTCTTCCTTCTTCTTGCTGGCGCGCTCGTAGCACACACATCGTGTCTTCTCGCTCTCGTGTGATATTAAACTCGCATCAATTCCTAGTGTTTTTCCACGCTAAAATAGGACACATCAGACACAAGGCTGTCATCAACAACTTTCACCACATTTTACGATCCCGCCAGCGCCATGCCACAACGCTGGTTGTATATGTCTCCGCTAGACACCAGACCCATCGGAGCTCGCTTCAGGCGAAATCTACCCCATGGCGTCATGAAACAAGTTATGTCTCTATCATCGGGGTGTATCGGGATCTTAAAATAGCCGTGTTTTGCATCAACCGTGGTCAGATAACGCGCGCAGGGCGTAACGCTCGACACCGCATCCAAAGGAGTTCGAACGGGGTGTGTGGGGCGTTGCACGTACCTGTTCAGTCGAGTGAGATCGACAGTCAAACGACATCCGATGATAGTGCCGTCCGCGCTTCTCTTTGGCACCGGCACGATCGGGTGACACCACTCCGTCGGGTGTGTTACCTCTTCTACTACATCCAGATATATGAGCTCATCCAGGTGCTGCCGCACGAACTCTTGGTAGCCCACAGGAATCTTTCTGGCCACACTAACGTTTGAGGGTCGAGCATCCTCCGTGAGAGCGATGCGCATCGACGGGCCCTTCATACACGCCAGAGGGCCATCGCCGTCAAACACGCTTGGAAATGCCTTCCGCATGTAGTCCTCGCGTCTCCGGCGATCGGCATCGGTCGGGTCTTTGACTCGTTTCCATGCTGGACACTGCACACCGTCGTTGCCCCCGTGTTGCACATGATCACGGGCGCTCACTGTGCTGACGCCGTTTTGCATCCGGCTGGGCGCTTCTTCCGCCAATGAGCTCACAGCTTTCTGGCTATTTAGTGGGGCTGCAGTAATCTGTTGCGGGAACGCTTGGTGGATTATTTCCAAATCCACTGCGTCACACCATGACAAAAGCGAATCAGTCGCCTTCGTTATGACGAACAATGTTGTTTGGCACTTCGCCTGCCCCAGCTCTAGAGTTGCTCGACATGTGCCCAGACACTCCAGTTGTCCTTCGTCGGCAGAACACAGTCTGGTGGTGGTTGGAAGCAGCTTCGCCCTGCTGATTCCCAGCTTCGCTGCGGTGACAGCGTTGATCACGGAGCATTCCGCGCCCGTGTCGGCTATCCATTTCACCCCCGCCGACTGACCTTGCTCTGGTTTGACCACAATGGTCACGGTGGGTGCGCGTCTGATCTTTGCACCACAACGCTTGATGTCGGCGACTTTGATTATGTGCAGTGACGTCGCCTGATCGTCTGTTTCATCACGAACAGCACGCTGACTTCTGTTTGGACGTCTGTGTGCTTGTTTCTGACGACTGCGGCAAACAATTGAAAAATGTCCTACTTTTCCACACGCGCGGCACTCTTTACCATACGCGCGACACTTCTGACCACCGCTGCATTGCTTTCCGCACCTGCCGCATTTGTCGCCGGTCGTTTGCGGTGGGCGAAGACGATTTTTCATCACCGCTCTACACACCTCCGACTGAAGCTGCGATGAATTGGCTTTTGCAGCCTCTGAGGAACGGAAGATATCAACCGCCTTCATCAAATTCACATTTATTTCGCGGAGCATATGACTCAACGCTTGTTCGTCGCTCGTACCCATCATGATCTTGTCCCGCAGTCTGTCATCACCGCACACTGAACAAAAATCGCAAAAAGACTGAATTTCCCTGATCGCACAGAGGAAACTGTCGAATGTCTCTCCAGGCTGCTGGGATCTTAGGTAGAACTCCCTGCGGTCGATGATAACATTCCGCTGTGATCGCAGATATTGTTCCATTAGCGTGATACACCGATTCATGTCAAAATCAGTACCAACGTCCAGACTGAAACGCAATATTCGTGACCAGTCAACTTCGTGATTTGTTGTTCGATCGTTTCCGTAGGCTGCGCCATGTTGTGTCATCAGGCAAACAACAGCAAGGCAAGCAATTGTAATGCCAATAGACAAAACGTAACTTCAGTCAAAATCTCCTCGGGACAGACAGGAAATTATCCAACTCAATAACTACAAGATAATGTCAAACCAAGCGGACGCTAAACATCAACAACGCAATCACCGACACGTCTCTCGCCCGTCTCTCCCAAATCGCCATTGTCCCACAGGGAAGATGAGCTATCTGATAGCCAACATATCTGATATCTGATAGCCACTCTAGCATGTTCCAGTTTTCAAACGTGTTTTCATTTTTCTATTTGTGCCTACTCCTTGCTCGCTGTGATGTTCCTGTCGGTTGTGTCTTTTTCGCGCCTGTGTATAAATATGTGCGCTATATTAAATATATGCTGATGTTGTTGTGACAAGCTCGAAGTAGTTCAGACTTCTGCCGCTAGATGCTACCCTAGGCAGCCCTCAGGCATTAGTGTGCCAAGTGGTGTTCAAGTTCAAGTTCAAGTTCAAAGTTTATTGCCATGAACAAAATAAAAGTACAGTGACAAAATATCAAACAATTTAGCATAGTCTGTCGAGTGATAACTCTTGGACAGACACGTTATAAATATATATACATTAACAAAACATTTACACATACTCTTGTGTGAAAAAATAGGAAAAAATGGCATATAATATACTTAGAACAACACATCAGTATAGTTGTAACATTAAGCTCCAATGAAACAATAAAAATAACATGAATAGCATAAAAACAATTAGGAGTAACATAACTTAAAATATATCCGCAATCTTGTTTCTCTAAAAATCAATTTTGTTTCTCTGAAAATAATTTTTTCAATCTATTCTTAAATTGTCCTATAGATTCTGTGTTTACTGTGGATTTTAATTTACTGGGTAAAGAATTCCAAATAGTTGGTCCTGAGTATAAAAACGAATTTTTAAATAATATTAATCTGAATGGTGGTGGACTCAAATTCAACTGACTATGTCTGGTGCAAAAGTCATGATCCGACATACTGTATAAACTATCACTAATTTGATTATTTTTTAAATAACGAAATATATTTAGTATCATGAAATACTTCATTTCATTGGGAAATTTCAAAATTTTGAATTTATTGAAAACTTCATGTGATGATTCATATTTCTTTTTGTAGCCAATAGTTTTTATTATGGATTTTTGAAATTTGAACAAACTATTTATAAAAAACGGCCAGGTAAACGCCCAAGCTGACACTCCATAAATTAATTTCGAGTAGCAAAAGGTATAATATAATATAATAATAATTTCCGGGGTTAACCTATCTCTTAATCTATAAATTAAACCTGAATATTTAGAAATTTCAATGCCTAATTTGAGTGTATGTTGTTTCCAATTCAAATTTTCGTCAATTGATATTCCAAGACATTTTGTAGTGGGTACTCTCTCTATAAAGTCATCTTCAATTTTTATTGGCTCAAGATTGTATTTTATAGATCTGTTTTGAAATACTACAACCTTTGTTTTGGTGACATTTAATCTTAATCCATTTTTTCTTAGCCAAGTTTTAATATCCATCATTGTCTGGCATATTTATATATGTAATTCAGTTAGATTTTTTGTACATATTTCAACACTCGTGTCATCAGCAATAAGAGTAAATCTAGCATCATTAGTGGAATTCTCAACATCATTTATGTATATTAAAAAAAGAATGGAACCCAAAATAGAACCTTGGGGGACTCCACAATCAATTTTTTTAATACTAGACTCATGTCCATTACAATTTACAAAATGAGTACAATTTTCTAAATAACTCCTAATTAATTGATTCGGGATTCCTCTAACACCAATAATGCTTAGCTTTTTCAGCAAAATTTTGTGGTTTAGAGAATCAAATGCCTTAGAAATGTCTAAAAAAGCATCAGCTGTAAATAATTTTCATCCAAATTTTCGTATATTTTTTTAACAAAATTTAACAATGCATCATTAGTTGATCTGTTTTTTCTAAATCCAAATTGTTGATTCGATAATAATTTGTTTTGTTCAAGAAATGAGTCAAGTCTTTTTGCGATAACTTTTTCAAAAACTTTACTAAAGCAAGGCAAAATTGAAATCAACCTGTAGTTATTTATGTTTTTCTTTTCACCCGATATAAATATTGGTATAGATTTGGCCTTTTTTAAATTTTCTGGGAAAATCCCTGTTTCAAGAGATAAGTTAATAATATATTCTAAAGGCTTTCTTATATGTTCAGATATAATTTATATTGTATTTCCAGAAATTTCGTCGTATCCCTTGGAATTTGATTTCATAGACGAGATTAATTTATGTACTTCGAATTCATTACAAGGTGTCATAAACAGTGAATACTCTGAGGGATTATTAAGATATTCCTCAAACTCATTACCAACAAGTTCAGTATTAGTATGCAATTTACTAAAATGCTCGACAAATGTTTCCGCCACTTGTTCATTCGGTAAACCAATATCAATGATTTTTTCATGATCTTTCCTTCCCATCAACAAGTTTAATATTTGCCAGCTTTGTTTAGGATTCCCTTTGATTTTCTTTAAATTTTAACTGCAGGTATTCATTTTTTGCTTGACTTTGTGTCGTCGTGGGAATACCTATAGCTGCCCGGTTCGCATTTGTTCAGAAGCACTTTAAACGTTTTGTCGATTTTCACGGTGACTGAAATGAAGGAGCAGCTTGCTGCCGTAAAATTCTGTTTTTTGCTGGGGAAACCGGCAGCGAAAACAATTGCTATGCTTCAAACGGCTTACAAAGATGTTGCCATGAGTAAAACGTAAGCTTAAGAGTGGTTTGCACGTTTTAAAAATTGTCAAATTTCACCGGAAAACCAACTTCGTTCTGAGCGAAATTCAACCTCCAGAACGGATGAAAACATCACAAAAATTCGTGAGGTGATCATGGAAGACCGTCGCAGAATAATTGACGAGCTTATTAATTTGACTGGTGTGTCCTGGAGCGCATGTCAACGAATTTTGAACGAGGGATTGGGAATGAAAAGATTTTCCGCAAAAATGCTGCCGCGCTTGCTCACAGACTATCAAAAGCAGTCACGAATGGATGCCTGTCGTGAACTGAAGGAACACTTGAAAGTTGATCCGGACCTTTTTCGAAGCTCATTACAGGTGATGAAAGTTGGTGCTATGGCTATGACCCAAAATCAAAGCAGCAATCAAGTCAGTGGAAGCATCCAACGTCACCACGACAGAAGAAAGCGTGTCAGGTGAAGTCCAGTGTCAAGACGATGTTGGTTTGTTTCTTCGATGTGAAAGGAATTGTCCACAAATAATTCGTTCCTGCAGGTCACACTGTGAACCAGACGCTTTACTTGGCAGTGCTGAAACGTTTGCGAGATTCCGTGAGACGGAAACGCCCCGACCTGTGGCAAAGTTGAGAGTGGTGACTCCATCACGACAATGCACCAGCGCACACCGCCTTGAGTGTTAGACAGTGTATGACCAAGAATGGCATACCCCACTTACCCACCCCCCTATTCACCCGATCTTGCTCCCTGCGACTTTTTTGTTCCCCCGCATGAAGAAAGTCCTCAAAGGAAAACGCTTTGCAGACATTGAAGAGGTTAAAAAAACGACGGAGTAATTAAAAGCCGTAACTTCACAAGAGTTCCAGAATTGCTTTCAACATTAGAAAACACGCCTGGATAAGTACATCGCTTCACATGCAGAATACTTTGAAGGTGATAAGACTATAAAAATGTAACAATGAAGACATACAATTATATGACACAATTACGGTTACTTTTGGGTCCCCCACGTAATGTGATAAAATAATATGAAATTTTTTATTGTCTGTCTGTGCCTTCGTCGTGAGTGGATGTGTGTTTCTTAGCTGCGTGGCCTGTGGATTTTTTGTGTGACTATTCTTCTCCGTCCTTGATTGTTATCAGACCGTTGGTGAATCGTCCCTTCTTCCTCACTCGCTCTGCCTTCTACGCCAGTCTGCCCTGTTAGACTCTTCTTCTCATTCTTTGTCACGATGTCAACCCAGCCCACACAATGTGGTTGTGTGGGCTGTTTATTCTCTAAATCACTTTCTATCTCTCCAATATCTGGTCTTATACCTCAATGCTCCTCATTTGAATTCCTTGCTCTCTTTCTCACCGTTTCCTCTTTTTCTAAATTCTGATTATTGATTATGTACCGCTATAATCATCCTGGTACTGCGCCTACTTTCCTTGACGAATTCCATCCTCTACTTGGAGCTGTGTGCTCCTTATTATCTAGCAATTTTCTTATACTTGGTGACTTTAATTTCTGGGTCGATTCTCCTTCTAATAATCCATACTATACCAGTTTATTATCCTTACCCAATTCCAATGGTCTTTCAGTTGCTTATTCGTCTACTCATATATCTAGACACTCCCTTGATCTATTTATTTCTTTCACTCCTGTGCTTTCTTCCGATCGCCTTCTCCCTGATGTCCTCATTCTGCCTCCTGATAATAATATTTCTGGTCACAGTCTCTTAATTTCAACATTACATTTCGTTCATGCTCCTGCTCCGACTCCTACTCCTCCCCTAACAGTTCGATTATCATATATCTGCATCTCTTCCTCTTGACCAGCCTTATTGGATCTCACCATGTGACATCATTCCTGCTTTTTTCTGTCCTCTCTTATATTGATGATTTTCTGTTTCCTTTAATTACCCGAACGGCTCCACCTTCTACCTCTACTTGGTCTTCTCGTCTTATTCGTAACTTAAAATGTGGTCCGCGTCGAGCGCATTTATAATCGTTCTCGCTCATCTCATGACTGGAATAATCTCTGCTCCTCTCGATCCACTTTGGTCTCAGCTTCTAATGCTGCCAAACAGGAATTTGACAAGTTTAAACTCGATTCTTTTTCCCGCTCTCCTAAATCCCTCTAGTCTTCCTTAAGCTCCCTATGTAATATTCGTTCTCCTTCCTCTTCCTGTTCTCTATCAGCATCGCAGTTCTCAAATTTTTTCTCTGCTAAAATGTATTCTGTTCTGTCTAACGTTCCTCCCGCTCTCTCAACTCTCACATACCACTTCCTCTCAATCTCTCCCTTCGTTCGCACTCCTCAACCTATCGTACATTGTTTCTCTATTATCCAAAATCAGGGTCTCCCAATCCCCTGCTGACTGTGTTAACTTTCGTGCAATTCACGAATCTCTTCCTTCGCTTGCTCCTTACTTCCTTCATCTTATCAATTGCTCTTTTCTTCATGACATATTTTTGGCAGATAAACACGCTACTGTTCGTCATATTTAAAAAAAAACATACACTTGATCCTACTGTTCTTCGCAATTATCCCCCTGTGGTATATTTCATTTGTATTGGTTGAGCAATAGTGTGGTATAGTTGCGCTCGTGTGACTATTGAACTGTTACGTTTCCGCTTGTGTGATGTTGTGGAGTTGTTCTTTGTGTAGTTAAGCGTCAATATAATCATTCTAGTATTCCTTGTATCATTCTAATTATAATCACTCGATCATTCTAATCTTGATACGTTGCAATTAACTACACAAAGAACTTTGTTATTGTGATGGAAAAATATCTGAAACCAGATCGTCTGTCAGTTGAGCCAAACGCTCCTGATTCAACACAACAGTGGTTGCACTGGAAAAATACGCTGGACAATTTTCTTTATGCCATACAAGCCGACGAGACGAGCAAACTGCCGCTGCTTGTAAATCTGGTGAGTCCTGAAGTGTTCCGGTTCATAGCAGAGTGTAGCACATTCAAAGCGGCCATCGATGAGCTTCAGTCATTATATGTGAAACCGAAGAATGTTGTGTTTTCGAGGCATCAGTTGGCCGCGCGCAGACAGACGTCCAATGAAAGTGTGGACCAGTATATACAAACACTGAGAGAACTGGCCAAAGACTGTGGATTCATCTCTGTTGACAGCAATACATATCGGAGCGAGTACATTCGAGACGCTTTTATCAGGGGATTGTCGTCAGACGAAATCAGACAGCGCCTGTTGGAAACGTCGGATCTAGATCTGGAGAAAGCAGTCAGTCTGGCTAGATCTCTTGAGTTGGCGAAAATCAACTGTGGTCAGCTTCAGTCGATGCCGCTTTCTGTCGCGGCGCTGCATGAAGTCCGAGATGAGCGATCGAAACAGCAGTCTGCTGAGCAAGAGGAATTCAGTGAAGAAGTCGTTGCGGCCGCCCGAAGAGCCGATCGTGCGCCGCCGGATCGTAAAGTTCAGTCCTGCTGGTTCTGTGGAGGTGAGCGTCATAGTCGGCGATATTGTCCAGCCCGCAACGTAGTCTGTCGCCAATGCCAAAAGACAGGACATTATGCCAAGATGTGTCGAGGACAAAAATCAACTGCGTCAGCGACAGTGCACAGTCTGGCAGCGACAAAATCTTCAGCAGCCGTGCCCAGTGATCTGAGGAAGTCTACTATGTATGTATGGTTGAATGAACATCATCAGCTGGATGCACTAGTGGATACCGGGAGCTCTGTGAGTTACATTTCTCAATCAGTTGTCTCAAGACTCAGAGTTAAAACAACACCATGCCAAGAAAGAGTGTCCATGGCGTCTATGTCGCTGACTTCAAAAATAGAAAGAAAATGTGTAGTGAATCTACTTGTCCAAGGGAAAATGTACAACGATGTGGAACTATTGGTGATGCCTAAACTCTGTTCAGACATAATAATGGGGCACGATTTTTTGAGACGACATAAATCTACAGAAATCCAGTTCGGAGGAGATTTGCCACCACTAGTATGTGGTCTGTCAGCGGTGAAACTCTCGCAGGCGCCGCCCCTCTTCAATTTGGGAAATCACGTACGGCCAATTGCGACAAAATCTCGTCGGTACACCATGGAGGAAAGAGCTTTCATCAAGTCCGAGACTGACCGCTTGCTGAAAGAAGGGATTATAGAGCCGTCTGTATCACCCTGGCGAGCTCAGGTAGTCGTCATCTGCAGTGACCAAGGAAAAAAGAGGATGGTGATCGACTACTCCCAAACAGTGAATAAATTCACTCTACCCGACGCGTACCCTCTTCCAAACATTGAGGAGACTGTGGAAAACATCGCCCAGTATCGATTCTTCAGCATGATTGACTTAAAAAGTGCCTATCATCAGGTGCCGATTGCCGATAGTGATAAGCCTCTCACAGCCTTTCAGTCAGGAAATCAACTGTATCAGTTTCGACGAATTCCCTTCGGAGTTACCAACGGTGTGGCGTGCTTCCAAAGATTCATTGATGATTTCATTCGCGAACATGAGCTACGCGGCACTATTGCTTACTTGGATGATATCACAATAGGTGGAGCCACTCGAGAAGAGCACGATGAAAACTATGAAAGATTCATAAAGGCGGCAGAAAAAGTTGGACTGACGTTCAATCATGACAAATGTCAAGTAGCTGTGAAAGAAATCAAAGTTCTTGGTTACCTCGTATCGGGTGGTTTTGTTCGACCAGACCCATCTAGACTGCAGCCGTTGAAGGATATGCCGTTACCACGTAATCGAAAGACCTTGTTGCGAACTGTGGGATTATTCTCATACTACTCTAAATGGATTCCCTGTTTTGCTGAGAAAATAAAGCCACTGATAAATTCTGAGTTCCCGCTTAGTGAGTCAGCAGTTACGGCCTTTGAGAATCTCAAGGATGTGATAGCGGAGGCAGCGCTACAGGCCATCGAGCCCGGTGTTCCGTTTGTTGTAGAAACGGATGCATCCGATGGAGCAGTCGCTGCCACTCTCAGTCAAAACAACCGTCCTGTTGCCTTTTATTCTAGAACGTTATCAAAGTCAGAATATCATTGGTCTTCGGTGGAGAAGGAGGCGCTGGCCATAGTCGAAGCCGTGAAGCGATGGCGGCATTATCTTTGTGGCAGAAGATTTTCACTCGTCACAGATCAGCAGGCGGTATCTTTTATGTTCAATCAGACGCAGCATTCTAGGATCAAGAATCTTAAGATTCTCCGTTGGCGACTTGAGCTCTCAAACTTCGGCTATGACATCGTGTATCGCCCGGGACGGGATAACGCTTCTGCAGACGCGCTTTCTCGTAAGTACTGTTCTGCTATCACTCAGTCTGATCTGGCAAAAATTCACACTGATCTTTGCCACCCTGGAATAACTAGAATGTATCATTTTCTCAGAGTAAAAAATATTGCGTGTTCGATTGAGGATGTAAAAGCAGTGATTCGTTCATGTCCTGTGTGTGCTCGTTGCAAGCCGAGGTTTCATAGACCGGTTTCACAGTATCATTTAATCAAAGCTACGCAGCCCTTTGAAAGATTAAGCCTCGATTTCAAAGGTCCATTGCCCTCTGCTAATAGGAATAGGTTCTTTTTAACAATAGTTGACGAGTTTTCTCGTTTTCCATTCATTTATCCATGTGCCGACACTAGTGCGAAAACTGTCATTGCTTGTTTGGGCCATCTATTTTCGATTTTCGGATTACCCGCATTCATTCATTCCGATAGGGGATCAGCATTCATGTCCAGTGAATTAAAAGATTTCCTATCATCGCGTGGGGTGGCTACTAGCCGTTCTACAGCTTTTCATCCGCAAGGGAATGGACAATGCGAAAAGTACAACGATACGATTTGGAAAAGTCTTGTGTTGGCCACTCAATCTAAGGGGTTGGACATTAGCAACTGGCAAGATGTTATGTGCGATGCTCTTCATTCTATTCGGTCCTTATTGTGCGTGTCAACAAATTGTACGCCTCACGAGAGAATGTTTTCGTTTACGCGTAGATCTAGTGTGGGCCCATCTATTCCATCGTGGCTAACTGAAGCTAAACGTGTGTACTTGAAAAATCACAATAAGCATTCGAAGTATGATGAGTCTGTGGATCAGGTTGAACTACTGGAAGCAAATGACAAATATGCTTATGTGAGGTTCAAAGGAGGTCGAGAAACAACTGTGTCCACTAGAGATCTCGCTCCATGTCCGGAAGATCAGCCCAACGTTGAGAGATTGGCAGGTGATAACAGTAGTCAGGTGGGTGAAGTCAATGAGCCCACTCAGCAAACAAATGTCGAAACTCCTCCATGCGAGGTACAGTGTGAAGTCGCTGACCCAGCTCCATCTCCAGTAGTTCAGCTGAGACGGTCGAGTCGAGTTAGGAGACCACCAGCTCGTTATCGCGATGAATGAATGAATGAATGTTTTATGAATGAATGAATGTTTTTTTGTGCTGCTATATTGAAATTGGATGGGGAGATTGTGGTATATTTCATTTGTATTGGTTGAGCAATAGTGTGGTATAGTTGCGCTCGTGTGACTATTGAACTGTTACGTTTCCGCTTGTGTGATGTTGTGGAGTTGTTCTTTGTGTAGTTAAGCGTCAATATAATCATTCTAGTATTCCTTGTATCATTCTAATTATAATCACTCGATCATTCTAATCTTGATACGTTGCACCCCCTATCTCACTCCTCAGTCTTCCTTCTAAGCTAATTGAGCGCGCCATTTTCCTTAAACTCTCACCTTACATATGCCAATTCCTTGATCCTTGTAAATCCGGTTTCCGTTCCTCTCATTCTATAGATCAGTCTCAGATCTATATATCATATAGATCTATAGATCTATAGATCATTCTAGTAATCAGTCTTAATTTCAATTTGTAATGAGGTTTTCTTTCACTTCCCGTCGCTCGGTTCTGCTTGTTCTCCTTGACCTGTCTTCTGCCTTCGATCTCGTAAATCATTCCATCTTCGTTCGTGATCTTGCTTCCCTTGGTGTTACTTCCACTGCTCTTTCCCTCCTCCAATCTTATATTGATGGTAGAAGCTACTCTGTTAGTTTCAACGCCTCATCTTCTGATCCACTTAGTCTACGTTCTGGGGTTCCACAGGGTTCTGTTCTTGGTCCCTTATTGTTTAATCTATATATGTATTCTCCCTGTCCTATTTTTCGTCAGCATTCCATTCAAGGTCTACCCTGATGACATACAATTCCTTCTTCCACTTCCACTTGATCAATCATCGTTTCACTCTGACTTACTCTCTGAAATTTCCTCCTGGGCTACCTCTAGTCAACTATTTCTAATCACCTCTAAATCTGAATTTCATGTCTTTCACCCTCCTCGTCTCTCTCCACCACTCCTTCCTTGACCATTTCTTCCTCTGTTCGCAATATTGGTGCTATATTTGTTTCATCTTACTCATTCTCGGACAATATCACCTCTGTTGCTCGCACTTGCCGTCTTATTCTACGTTATCTCTATCCTATTTGTCCATTTATTGATAGATACTCTGCTGTCAGCCTTATTCATGCCCTCATATTCTCTAAATTTGACTACTGTAGCTGTCTATACTATCATGTTCCTCGTTCTCATCTCAAAGTTCTTCAACGAGTTCTTAATCAATGCTGCCGCTTTGTCTTTCATCCTATTCCATGTCGTCATACATCTCATTTCCTCTTCCAGCTCCGTTGGCTTCCTATTATCCCTCGAATACACTATCGTCTATGTTGTCTTATTCACAAACTTTTTCATGATCCTCATCAACCTTCCTACCTCTCTGATATTCTCACTCCCACTGCTTCTTTTTATTCTCGCCGCCACCTTCCTCTTCACTGTCCTCGTGTAGCCAACGAGTCTCCCTGGTCCTCAAAATCAATGTTCCTCTTTGGTCCTCGCCTCTATTACTCTCTTCTTACTCATATCACCGCTTCTTTGTCCCTCAACTGTATTTATTATCAGCTTCGTCAATATCTATTTGCCCTCTCTTTTGACTCTGTTTCTCACTCACTCACCCATTCCATTCGCCACTTTGTAAATACTCTAATGCGTATATATTTTTCTGACTCGGTCATTATTGCTGGCTTGTTCTGTTCCCGGTGCACAGTCAATTCTTGTCTTTTATCTTCCATATTTTTATTTTTACAGTCTTACTGGTATATTCTTTATCATGCATGTCTGATCGTCAAATTCTGATTTTGTGTGATTTGTTTTGCCATTCTTACTTATGGTGCCCCATGTGTATGTGTGTATGTTTGCTTATGTATGTGTGCTTACCTAGTTGTGGTAGAGGACATGACAATACGCTCGGGCTGTCCTGTCTCTTTCCCACTGGGTATCCAAATTATGTTTGAACTCTCCTATAGTGTTGGCCTCTACGATAGTCCTGTGCAATATATTCCAAACGTCAATTCGCCTGAACGGAAAACTGTATTTCTTTATGTGGTTTTTGCACCGAGGTTTTCTCAGCTTCTTGTCGTGTCCCCTTACTTTATCCTGCTTTATCAGTCTAATTTTCTCCTGACCTGTGATTTCTGTCATGTTCCTGAAAATATGAATGAGATCACCCCGTGTCCTGTCTTCCAACGTCGGTAATCTCGACGCATTTAGCCTGTCTTCATAACTGAAGCTTTTCAGTTCTGTTACAAGGCTGGTGGCCGGCCTTTGCATATTTTCAACTTTTTTCACCCGACGCTTCTCATTCGGACACCAAGCCACTGTGACATATTTAAGTTTGGGCCTAATAACTGACACAATCAGCTTCCACATTATTTATGCATCAATAATCATCATCTATTTCTGCAATATCATCATATGTGTGTGAGTGTGTGTGTGTGTGTGTGTTCCTATGTGTGCAATATGTGTTCTTACTGTTGTTACATGTTTATATCCATCGTTGTATTTGCCTTTTTCATTTGTCGCGCTTCTATACATATTGGCGCTATATCAATTACATTGATTGATTGATTGATAAGTTTTATATATTTTCTATATGAAATAATTTTAACAGAATTATATATAACTTATATATATATATATATACTAGCATTAAAACCCGCCCGTTGTGCGGAGCAATTCATTACATGAAATTCATATTCAATTCATAAAAAATATGAAAAATTTAAAATGAAATAGGGTACACTCATAAAAATATTAATCAATTGAAAATTTCAAGTTTAATTATTTTTATTTTGACTAAATATTTCCCCTCAGTCCGCCTTAGTCATTTTCACACCCTCCGTCACTACCCGTCAAAACATTTTGTGATGGTCATAACGGTAATTTGTCTGCGGTGGGTGGTTTGGCTCCGAAGATAAATGCATCGTACTCATGCATTCTGAAATCTGATTCTGTGTCAAGCGAGCAAATTGCGTCTGCCCTATCCAATATCCCTATTAGGGGTGTCTCAAAAACTGAGACAGCATTTGTGAGCAAATGCGACTCCGCCTCCGGTGTGGCATTGACCATGAATTCCCTGTCGAAATCTTTCCCAAATTCCGACATATCACAGCCTTCTCGAGCCCCTATTACGCCTAAGATCACTATTCCCAACATTCCTCCTAGTTTGTCTTCCAATGCTCTTGTTGAATCAATATCCGCCAAAAATCCGTCGCTCTCCCCGTTCATAGAGGATGGAAGCATGAAGTTCTTGTTCTTCACTTTCGCTAAGTCTAATTCGCGCTGTGCTGTTTTTGCCGTGACCCCCATTTGTCGAGATGCCATACGCGTCCTTGGGGACAGAGTATACGCCCACCTTTCATGTCTCCCTGTACACTCTAGATACTGGATTTCTTGTTGTAAATCGTGCCTAGGCCTGGGTCACAGTGCTTCCAAGTGTCGCTCCAGACCATCCTCCCCTAGGTGCGGTCACTGTGCCGGCACACATCCTTCTTCCCAATGTCATGATCGTGGCAACCCAAAATGCTACAGATGTAGTTTAGCAGGGTTGATGTCTCACCACTCCGCCTTCTCGCTATCTTGCCCTTCATTTGTTGACGCCATTGTTGACTTGAAACAACGTACTGAGGATTCAAAAAACTGATTCTGAATGCTTTGATCCCAGTGAGCCCTCGCACCACCTTTCCTTCCGTCACTTCAATTATTCCTGGTGTCTCTGAATGGGAAATTAAGCCACAAATTGGCCTTCTCAACATTCGATCGGCCAGGAATAAGGTTTCTTACCTCACTGATCTCCTTTCAAGATATGACCTAGACTTCCTTTGCCTCACGGAAACTTGGCTACAAGATCTGGAATGTAACTCTTTCCTGGCGGCTTTACCTTCCTCGTACTCTTTTTTGCACGCGTCGAGGTCTTCCTCGTCACATCACTCCAAAGGCGGTGGTGTTGGTATAGTTTTTCGCAAACCTTATTCTGCCCGCAAACATCAAACACTCACATTTGTTCCCATATCCTTTGAATACTTATCCCTAGTCACACATTACTCCTATGGCAAAATATTTTGTATTTCTATTGTCTACAGGCATAATCACGCAGGGACATTGCCTGCTTTCTTCGATGAGTTCTCTGCACTCATTGAGAATTTGACTGCGACATTCTCTGATTCTTTCGCTATCTTAGGGGACTTTAATTTCTGGACAAATGTGTCCCCTCCAACTCCATCGACCCACAGATTCCTATCTCTTATAGATTCTTATGCACTTTCTCTACTCCCAAATTGTCCCACGCATATATCTGGCCACACACTAGACGTTGTTCTCGTTCCCTCTCCTCTCTTCATGCCCAACACTAGTAACCCCCTAGTGCAGGTTCTGCCACCTGATCAAAACATTTCCGACCACTCCCTGTTGTTGATTACCCTACCTACTCTCCATTCAACTCCTACAATCCAGGCGGATTCCAAAACTATTTCCTTCCATGATTATCGGGTGTATGATCATGGCACGTTCTCATTTTACTTCGCTCAGTTCCTTCCGCCTCTTAGCTTCTTAAATGTACCTGCTGAACTCCTGGAGTCATTTTTAGACTCGCGGCTTTCTGGTATCCGAGATTTGCTTTTTCCTATCAAACACATTAAAACCTTGACTTCCCCTAAAAAACTAGATCTTCCAAAAAATATCATACAATCCAGGAGGGAGTTGCGCAAACTTGAGCGGGTTTGGTCTCGAACTCGTTGCGATGCCGACTGGGAAGCATTTACCTCATATCGTCGAGCCTATATATCATCTCTCGAGAAATTCAAAGTTGATAGGGTTTCAAATCTGCTCGCCAATAGTCATTCTTGTTCTCGGTGGTGCTTGCTAAACAAACTCATTGGTAAACAGACTCGTATATCTCCCTCATTCACTGCGAAAGAGTTTGCAAATTTCCTCATATCTAAGGCTTCTTCTCTTTTGGGAATTAACTCGTCCCCAGCACCAGTACCTCACACAGTAGTTAAAAGTGCAGTGAATCCTTTACAGTCATTTGACCAATTAACTTTATTCGACACCTTACAAATTCTAAGGAAAACAAGACCTTCGTCATGCCCTCGAAATCCCATTTGCTATGGAAAGATTTCAAAAAGTATCTACTTATTAGCCCCTTTTTATACCCACCTCATCAACAGTTCCTTCCTCCAAGGCTCATTCCTCGCTTCAAAACACGCGGTTGTCAAACCTATACTAAAAAAACCTAATTTAGACACGTTTTCTACAGCAAATTATCGCCCCATTTCCCTTCTAACATTCTCAGCCAAAATTATTGAAGCTGCAATTTACAAACAATTATCGCATTATATCATGGATAACAATTTTGTCGATCAATTTCAATCTGGTTTTATCAAACATAGATCCACCGAAACCGCTCTTCTCAAAATTCAAAATGACGTTCTCCAACAGTTTTCATCTAAAACTCCAATTATCCTTATTTTAATCGACCTTTCCTCAGCTTTTGATTTAGTTGATCATTCTGTCCTCATCCAGGATCTTCGTTCATTTGGTATATCTGATTCTGCTCTTTCACTGTTCATTTCTTACCTATCCGACCGTAGCTTTTCTGTCCAAATTGATTCCGATGAGTCCCCTTCACATCCAATCACTTCTGGTGTCCCTCAAGGATCTATCCTCGGTCCCATTCTGTTCAACATTTTCATGTACTCCATTTGTCCTCTCCTCCGATCCATGTCTCTATCTTATCACCTCTTTGCCGACGATATACAAATATATTTACCTGCTTTTCGCGAGAACGATATTCCTAACATATTCAACGCTATCAATTCCTGGGCTTCCTCTAGATCACTTGTTATTAACCACTCTAAAACCCAATTCCTACTATTGCAAACCCCTTGTATGGATTTCCAAGTGAACCAACTGAAAATACTGCCACAAGTTAAAAGTCTTGGTGTATATATTGATGCCTCACTCAGCTTCTCTCACCACATTAAAATCACTTTACGAAAGTGTCGCTATATACTACGTAACCTCTATATGTCGCGTAAATACCTAGATCAACGTTCCTCCATTGCTCTAATTAATGCCTTTATTTTCCCCCATCTAAATTATTGTTCCTCTTTGTTTTATTCTCTACCAAAAAAAGACATTTCTTCCTTCCAATCTATTCTCAACCAATCGTGCCGTTTTGTTTTCAGACTTCCTTCCCGTCATCCTACCTCTCGACACCTAAAAACATTGAGATGGCTTCCTTTTAAATATATGACTCAACACAAAATATGCTGTCTCACTTTCAAATTGATCAACTCCCCCTATCCTCCACCCTATCTGAAGGAGCTGGTAGTGCCAGTCTCACACAACACTAACACTCGATCATCTAGCGCCCTTCTAGAACCCCGAGCAGTTTCCGAATCATCATGGTCTTCCAAATCCTTCCAATACATTGCCCCCCGTCTGTACAATAAACTTCCCCGTTCAATTAAATCTTCCAGCTCCTATAAATCTTTCAGCAGCAAATTATATAAACATCTTTTGGATGTGTACATAGATTCATGAGCCCACACCGATATCATTCGTTTTTCTGTTGTATACGTGTTTTTGTGTGACTCTTGTGTGTCTTATCCCGCTGTGAGCCCAAGTTTTTATTTTTTATTTTTTTATGATGCATTTTCATTTGTGTGTACATTGTGTGATTTGTATGTATATTTTCATCCATGCCAATACTTTGTTGTATAAAGTGGCAATACATTTCTGATTTCTGATTTCTCCCGTCGTGCTGAATAATTCAGAACTCGAACAGGATCCGTTCTGGATCTTGAAGTCAAATCCATTGGATTTGTGTATGGATTAATTCTACAGGGGAAATTGAACATTATATTGTCTATAGTTGCTGCCCGCGGAGAATTTTTATATAAAAAAATATCTTTTTTGAATGAACCATTTGAAAAAAGAACTAAAAAATGGAAACCTTTTTTTAAGCCCGCCCGTCGTGCGGAACAATTCATACAATAAAATTCATATTAAATCCATAGAATATAATGAATACAAATTGAAAAGCAAAAAATGTAACCTATAAATATCTTAACCAATAGAAAAGTCAAAATGTGAATATTTTTGTATTTATTTTGACAAATATTATCCTTCAGCCCGCCTGGTATATAAATCTGCCCGTCGTGTGGTATAAACACAAAATAACAATGAATGTATTTAGTATATAAATGAATTTTTTCCGTAATATTATCTCATAATTCCCGGTTAATGCTTCCACTAATGCATCATATTCATACAGTTGTTATTTTTTTGGATTACACCGATTTTACAGCCATTGATATTACAGCAGATGATATATTATGCAATCTATATTCTACTAAGTATTGTTCCTAATACATATATCATGAGATCGCAAAATATATTTAGAGGTTCACATCATTCTCCAACATCATTTGCTCAAGAGCTATTCTACTTTTATAGCTAGAATATTTACTGCTAGCAAAATATCATATATCTCGCTATCATTTAAACCCACTCCTTATAGATACATTTAAGCACGCCCGTCGTGCGGAACAGTTCATCAAATATAATTAATATTCAATTCATAAAAAAAATCAGTGCAAATTGAAAAAGAAAAACAAGCCCATAGAAAAGTTTTAGCCAATATAAAAGTCTCAATGTGAAATTAATGTTTCAATTTAGAAAACATGTTTTTCCACAACCCGCCTCATATTTAAAGCTGCCCGTCGTGCGGAATAATTCAGAACTCAAACACAAAACAAACACAAAGAAAATTGATGAAAAACGACCAATAGAAAAAGTCAAATTTGTATACTCTAGTTTTAATTATTGTCGAAGTTTTTTCCCCCAACACTGCTCAAATTCACACCCTTCCTTCGTGTGTAGCAATTCAGAAGAGTAACACTATCAAAACAATGAAACCTTCTGTCATCTCTATAATTCCAGATTTATGCTTCCGCTAAAACAGAACCGTGCGGAACCATTCATGTGTAAATATTGAGGACAATAAAGCCTTTCTATTCAGTATAGTGTATCATAAATTAAACTGTACGCAATAAAACCATACCATCCATGCTTGGAGCTAATATGATGCATTCTTAATTGTGATTGGGCTTCAGTGAAATTTTATCAGTGTGTATTCCTGTGTAGTCGCAAGTGCGCGTAATAGCTGTCAAATTGGCAATATGTCCTTTTGACTTTACACCGCCTTAACTTCCTTCAGATACCCTTTGGAAAATAAAAAAATATACCGCATTGTAAAAAACAAAATTTCCAGCACGATGGTGCAATTTATTTTTATGTGTAACAAATAATTACTGATAAATAGTAGAAAAATCAATTACTTTTAGTCGCCCGGTGTTCAAGTGTAATTTTGGATGTATTTGAGAATTTTGCCAATTTTACACGTTTTTTGTATCATTTGCGGGTTTAAATTATAACTTATTCTGTAGAACACAAAACTCTCTACACAATAGTATAATTTTATAGCTGTACTATTGCTGGTTTGTGGAAAATAGATAGCGGAATATTGACCAAAATATTCACGTTTTTAGTGCAAATTTTGCCTTTTTGACTTTGTCATTTTGACTTCACACCGCCGTAACTTTTGTTTGATACGCTTTAGAAAATTACAAATTATACAGTGTTGTAGAAAAAAAATTCCCAGCATGATGGTATTATTTATTTAGATATGTGATAATTAGTTTTTGAGAAATAGACAAAAAAGTATAGAAAATCGGACGAGTGGAGTTTAAATATAATTTTGAAAGTAGATTGATTTTTTTTCATTTACATGCTTTATGTTTCATTTTCGGATATGACATATAGTTTATATTGTAGAACAGGAAATTCCCTACACAGTGGTATAATTTGCATAGTTGTACCATTGCTGGTTTATGAGGAGTAGATGCTAGAATATTGACCAAAATTTTCGCAATTTTCAGGGTTCATTTAGTCTTTTCACCGCTATAACTTTTGCTTGGTTTTATTTGTAAAATCTTAAATTTAACCTATCGTGTAGACCAGAAAATTTCCAAGGTAATGGTGTAAATTGTTAGCAATTACATCAAGTGGTTATTGAGTAACAGCTTGCAGAAAATGGACCAAGGAGGGTGGGACACACACAGAGGTTCTCTTATACATATATATATATATATTTAGATCCAAAATGTATGGAGTACTCACGTGTCTGGTGGATAAATGATATAAGATGAAGTTGAACTTCTTCAGACACAATATTTATTTTTTTACCACAACGTTTCGCCTTACGGCTTTATCAAGCAGTGATAACATATCGTCAGCCATTGTAACTGCATGGTTGACGATTTGTTGAGTACGAGGTAGAATATTTAGATCCAAAATGTATGGAGTACTCACGTGTCTGGTGGATAAATGATATAAGATGAAGTTGAACTTCTTCAGACACAATATTTATTTTTTTACCACAACGTTTCGCCTTACGGCTTTATCAAGCAGTGATAACATATCGTCAGCCATTGTAACTGCATGGTTGACGATTTGTTGAGTACGAGGTAGAATATTTAGATCCAAAATGTATGGAGTACTCACGTGTCTGGTGGATAAATGATATAAGATGAAGTTGAACTTCTTCAGACACAATATTTATTTTTTTACCACAACGTTTCGCCTTACGGCTTTATCAAGCAGTGATAACATATCGTCAGCCAAGAACAAACTTGAACAAATCGTCAACCATGCAGTTACAATGGCTGGCGATATGTTATCACTGCTTGATAAAGCCGTAAGGCGAAACGTTGTGGTAAAAAAATAAATATTGTGTCTGAAGAAGTTCAACTTCATCTTATATCATTTATCCACCAGACACGTGAGTACTCCATACATTTTGGATCTAAATATTCTACCTCGTACTCAACAAATCGTCAACCATGCAGTTACAATGGCTGACGATATGTTATCACTGCTTGATAAAGCCGTAAGGCGAAACGTTGTGGTAAAAAAATAAATATTGTGTCTGAAGAAGTTCAACTTCATCTTATATATATATATATATATATATATATATATATATATATATATATATATATATATGTATAATTATATATATATATGGATAGTTTCTCTATTTATATATAATCTTTGTGCGTATGAAATTATATTTACCTTTGTCTAACCACTGCCATGCCCGTGCCGTTGAGTTGTATTGTCCTCCCAGCCAGAAGCCATATCTAGTGCTGTTTTTTGTCAAGACTCTTCTGCATAAGTAGAATATCGCAACAATTGATAGAAATGTCAGATTAAGAATGCATTTAAAATACCATACATAGAAACATTCACATTAACACTTACAATGCAATACAGTAAAACCTAAAGAAATCATTCTAATTCGAAAAATATTGGTGTTTGAGAATTTCTCAATTTGTTTTTTTATATATCTTTCAGCATGTCACCTTTTTCAGCAAACAAAATTCAATAGAAGCAATTCAATAGAACACTAACACAACAATTATCAATTGGCCGTTTGGCCATTTCATTGATATATTGGGGAGCAATGCATCTGGACGCTCAATATTCTCTCTCACAATTAGAGCTGGGCAGGAACCGGATATGACGATTCTGCTACGTGGCCATTGGAACCGGATCCGATTCTCGGACCCGGGCTCACACATATCCGAGTCCACACGATTCCGATTCTCGGACCCGAGTCCACACGGATCCGAGTCGACACGGTTCCGATTCTCAGACCCGGGTCCACACGGATCCGAGTCCACACAGTGCCGATTCTCGGACCCGGGTCCACACGGATCTGAGTCCACCCGGTTCCGATTCTCGAACCCGGGTCCACACGTATCTTAGTATCAGGACTGGCAGGAAACAGTATGAGCATTGCGCACACACTACATGAACACTACGGTGCGTCGGTTTTAGAATTAATGCTAGTATGAAATTGCGGTTAATGCAGTTTTTCAGGTATATTTAGAAAACGCGAACTATTTTGCCATTATTTTTTTTAAATTCATGTAACATTATTTTTGCAAGTACGGCTGTGCGCATATTTCACGAAGTGTAACATTAAATTATATATGTACTATTTATAACTGTGCTGGTGATGCGTAGAGTGTGTGAGTGGCGCCTGTGTGGCGGTGTTGTGTGAGCGCCGCGAAGGCACTCGTGTTACATTTGCTGGTATCACATTCACCTGCTCAGGCCTGCAAGTCCACGCCTGTGCTTGTCACCGCTCTAAGACGTTGCATTGTCTTCGTTATCTGCGCCTATCTCTACCCCTGCGAAGACTTGCCACTGTGGTGAGCCAATGCCACCTAGACTACCTGGACTACCTAGACTACCTAGACTAGAAGTCTGGGTGGCGTTGGGTGAGCCCATCGCCGCAACATTGTATATAGAGTGCCAGAGTTGTATGACATATTTTCGATTGCCATATGCGGGCCAGACCACCACGGCGTACAATGCCGTTAGGAAACATCGGGTGTTTTGGTGCTGCACACTGTGCCAATAAAAGATTCGCTCAGCTTCCACCGCTGCACTTGTAAGAACTAAAACAATCACTAATATTGTCGACTATCGTCTCAGCTCGTTTCGGCAGGAACTACTGACCGATTTCCGTAGCTCGCCTAGTCAAGCTGTTACGGCCGCTGCTCGTTCGCCCGACTCTCTGAAGTCCTACGCGGTTGTCCTCAAATATAGAAATTCTAACACGCCTATTTATGAAAAACTTGTGGCTCCAGCTCTACAGAAAATTCCGGTCTCTGGTTCCAGCCCATCTGCCAGCGTTAGGTTAGTGCTGCGTTGTGACTCGCCACGCTCGGCGGATAAGGCTGCAGATTGTGTTAGTACGGCATTCGCCGATGTGGAGGTACATGTGCCTCCTCTGAAGCATATTCGTCCAAAGATCACGATCGCTAACATCTCGAGCGCAAAAGACAAGTCAACAGCGAGTAAACCGGCAACGTGCGTGGTGGTTCCGAATTCAGGGTTGGTGATTTGGTGTGGACTCGCAGGAAAGGAACCAGATGCACTCACGTGTCGCAGCCTGGTGTCATCACCGATACTGTGTCTGATTGTGTAGTTGATGTAAACGGAATGCCACGTCATGAGAGGGGCATTCGTCAACACGGTCATCAACCGCCACTCGTTGATTCTGATGAGCCACCGATACTGGTTGGAGATGCAACCCAGCCAGCCCGTACATCTCTACCAGCGTTTTTCACCGAACGGATCCATTGGAACAGATGAACTGACAGGAGCTGTAACATCAGGCGGCTCAGAAGAGACGCTAGCTGATGAGACCCAAGCAGTGATCACATCGTTTAGACGGAGTGAACGGGTGCGTCGTCCACCCGCTCGTTTTTGCTGCGTGAATAGGTCGTGGCTTTATATGGTGTTGTATCGTGTAAAATTGGGTTGCCTTTACTAAGTTTTGTGTGCGTTTAGCTGGACCATCGTTGGTTTGTTTGTTTGGTTTGTATATTTGCGTTTATGGGGTGCACCGGCCTCTAGGACCATACGGCACTCCGCCATCGTTGGTTGGGGGTGCCGTATGATACTAGAAGCCATCGTTGTTTGTTGAATGTCTTGCCAGTATTTTGCCTCGCGTTATTTTGTTGTTGTATATATTTGTCTCTTTGAAAACAGGCGAAGGTGTTGTGTTTGTGTGTATTGTGAGAGAGCGCGAGTAAGTGAGTGCGTGTGTGTGAGTGTCAGTGTGTGAGTGTCGCATTTAGTACGGCTTACAGTGTGTATTGTATGTGTTCATGTATGTGGGATTCGCGCTCGCTTCGATTAGTTTACTAGGTGTACGTGTGTGTGCATGTGTGTGTTTGTAGGAGAGCGAATTCGATATGCTTAGAGTTGTTGTGTGTCAGCTGTGCATGAGAGTGCTGCGTGGTAGTGATTGTGCAGCTGTCAGTGATTGTGTTGTGTGGTAGCTGTGTGCGATAGTGTAGCGTGGTGGTTTGCGCTTGGATATTTACATATATTTTTTACTATTACAAATATTTATACACAAAATCTGATTCATGATCGAATTATCAGGAAAACACGGAATGAGTAACTACGGGTTAACATTTTTTACACGCAAGTGCCGAATGACAACATTTGTTGCCATCACTAAATTTCCTCTAAAAGCTCAAATATTTGTCTAAAACTGATAAGACTTGCTTACGAGGATTTCTCAAGCTGAGTTCTATCCGAACATTACACTTATATTGCCATAAATTTTCGGCATTAATGGGTTAATCCAGAACTGAGTTTTACAGTTGTTGCGACGAAATGTCGGTGGATAGAGGTTGCCTCTTGTGAGTATGCCGGTTGTTGATTCCAGGGAAAGTAAGAGCAGAAGTGTAAAATTTTCAGCATAATGGTCATTCAGGTATTGTAACGATGAAGACTATGGATAGGTCATAAGTTTGATGGCATGGTCTAGATAAGACAATTGAAGAACGGGTGCAGACGTACCTGACATGCCAGCGACAGCGAACAAGCGTGTCGGCGTTTCTTCGAGTTACAGTGGACAACACCATCCAAGACATGAAAGCGGATTCAAATATATTTCGTGGTACAAATGGAAAATATAACGTTGCTTGTGGTGGTCGATGCATACAGCAAACACCCAGAGGTTTACATCTGTTGGTCTGTGTCGACACAGGTTAATATAGATCATCTTCGCACAGCGTCTGTGTCGACTGATCTACCGGAAGTCGTTGGTTCAGATAACGCAACGTGTTTTGCCAGTTCGGAGATGGAACAACTTCTAGCAGCGAATGAAGTGAAGCAATGATTCTCTCCACCACGGCACAAATCTTCTAATGGTCTGGCAGAAGCGACGGTAAAATCCACGAATTCGGGTATCAAGAAACAATGACTGGTCTCAAAGTCTCGTCAAAATGACACAGTGGCTGTACAGCTACAGCAATACACGGCACAGAACAACCGGCAAGTCACCGTCAGAGTTGATGTTCAAGCGTAGACCACGCACTCACCTTGATTTTAACTGGGCGGTACTAATCAACGGAGAACGTGAGACGTCTGGTCAAGACCGTCGGTTTGAGCCAAGTAACTGGGTGTAAATTTTATATGTACCTGGACGTTTGATCAATTGGACGGCGGCGGTGGTGATACGAGTTGATGGACTTCTCGTGAATGTACGTCTGCAGGACGGACGTGAATTTGATAGACATACAGATCATGCATGGATGAGATTTTGTACGGACTAGGGGGAATCAGCGAGACGGATGGACACGGGTGCTTGAGGAGTTGACTGCAAATGCAGCTAGTGAAATCACAGCTGGACAACAGCAGCAGGTGGAGAAGGAGAATATAACTTACAGTGCCAGGCCGCGAGTGGAATTGGAACAGGCTCACCAGTTCGAATCAAGATATCATGAAGAGGTTCCGAAGGTCAACAATGATGGAGGCGATATCCAGGAAGCAGATGTTGGTCGGTGCAATCCAGTTTCGGCTGTGGCGGAAGCTAGGGGTTACGGAGGTCTCAACGGCTTTGCTGGAAGCCCAAACGGTTCGAATATTATGTTTGACTACGATGTGTTATATAACTAATTACGTTGAGATTGCCATGTTTGTGTAATGATATTGTTGTTTTGTCACTTCCGAACGATTCTGTGAAGAGTGCCGTCTGAAGTTTAATGGGGAAGGAGTTGTGGTGTGTCAGCCTTTGTGTTTTGTTGATTGGAAGCACTGCGTGGTTCGCGCAAGTGACGAAGTGTGGTGCGGTGTGTTATTGATCTTGCTGTGTTGTTACCGTGCAAAAAAAACATTGTGCTGATATGCATTAATGGCCGACTAAAATGGAAAATTAAACATAAATAGGTTACCGACCACTGTTCTAGCTGATCTCACCGTATATAGTCGGACATCATTTTCTCGACATTTTTCGAGTAGAGGCGCGCCAGACGTGCATCACCGCCCAGCAAGCGACATAATTTCTGAGCCAGCGGCATGCTCGTCTTGACGTTGGTAACATGATAGCAATGCTCTCCATCACTCCATGTCTTCTGAATAAATGATACGCCGCGCACGTCTGCGGCACATCTGTGCACTGTCACACCTGCAGTGAAATGCATGATAACAACGTTAAATGTAAGCCCTATAGCTCAATATTCAAAGTATAGTAAATGAACTTTTGAAGAAATAAAATCAAAACCAGGAAATTATTGATCAATTTTAAAGAAAACTACTCTGAATAAAACGTCATATTGGATCGTTGGGAAGTTTGTCGATGATATGTTTCAACTTGTTTGTAGATATACATGAAAAAGCATACAATTTTGCAATCGCGGAGTAAACAATACATATACCTATTCCGTTCCATGATTTAGAATACACGCAAGATAGACACTTCACCTACCTGTTGATCCGGTAATCAAATGTATGTCCACAGGAGCCAATATCTCATCTTTAATATATAAAGTGTACAAGGTGAGCACAATTTTTTTTGCAAAGAACGGCCGCTTATTGAGGTTTCGCGCCCTAAGTCCGTACTCGCACGGAGCCATTTGCCCGTTGATACAGTCTGCACCGAACACAACATAAAATTTTATATATTATTCAAATACTGTCTGTTCCTATAGGATTTTTATCAGCTAAACAATTGTTCATTGCGCAAATTGCCGGCTAATTTTGCAATTGGACGAATTGAGCTGTCATGTATATTATTAACGTTTTGATTATGTGCCTGTGACCAGCATATCACAGTGAATATCAGCTATAGAACGAGTAACAATTTTGCTCTAATGAAAAGTAAAAAAAATATGAAATGTAAAGAAAATGTGTTGCTGAAATGTTGTTCAATATACTGTACATTTAGTTCAGGTGTTGACCAGTATGATTAAGTGGGGTTGTACAGCCTTTGTATTTATCTTCATAAAAAACTCGTAAAATGTAATTTCGATTCACTCACCAAGTTTAATATCACGTTTCGTGTAATTATCTGTATCACCTTCAAGAGTAATGTTCATTTCCATATCTGAAAAGCACCAGTGCATATATCGAGCAGCATATTCTTATGCAGACAGTCATATATATATAACATAGTATAATTAATTAAACATCAGTTTTCATGTTAAATATTGATTTACTTGTGTAGACGGTCAAAAATTTGAACGGTTTGAAACTATGCGATAAAATATTACTTTGAAAACACCCATCCTAACAAATCTTGATAAATGTAGTAATTTAGAAAATATACTAAGTTTTGAGTTATGTAAGACGAAATATCATACGGACACACACATACACAAACACTCACACTGTGTTTGTATGTGTGTGTGTGTTTGCCGTATGTATGTGTAGCAGCATCCGTACGTGTGACGAATATTTTGCGGATAGGTGGCGGTAAGATTTGCGTACATATGGTTTGTTTGTTTTTGTTATTTAATACGAGGTTGTATCAAAAAGTAATGTCTGTTTGCTTATGCATCATGTATTACGATAAACATTGACACGCAATTATTTTTAAATAATTGTGTGAAGCTAATGAAGGATTTCAACGTATCGGTCACTGTTGATCATGCAGCCTTGCTCCAAAAAATTAATCAAGATCACACTCTGATTATCCCAAAAGACTGTGTCAAGGACCTTTTTGCACGAACGCTGGAATTTGAATTTCTGTGGTCGAAGGGAAACAGGACGGCGCCATTCCATGGACTGTCTTATATTCTTTTGGATTCTAACCAAAAAAATTAGTTTACGTGATTAGACACGAGCAGGCATTACTTTTTGATCCACCCGGGTGAAACAGCGTGATGTGGAATTTTTCCAAAACGGGGTTCTCTCTTGGATAAAACGGTGGCGCAAATGCATCGATCGTCGTGGTGAATATACTGAAGGGTGATTTCTCGTTGAATATGTTTCAGACAAATATTTGGAAAAAATTTGCGTGTCAATGTTTATCGTAATACATGATGTATATGCAAGCAGGCATTACTTTTTGATCCACCCTCGTATGTACAGCATGTATTGATCTTGTGTGTTACCTTATAATTACTATTGCAGATTTTCGTTATGTTATGCTACGTGTTGTACTTGTGCATTTTTGTATCGTCGGTATAAGTTTTCATCGAATCTTTTGTATGAATGTCACATGCAAAAGTGAGTGTAGCGCAGGGGTTACTTTGGCATCCCTGCCACCGTTTATCATCCCAGTGTTCGAAGGAATCATACACCGAATACACGATCATGTCGTTTGTGAGTGTTAGTGATCGCCGGGACAACTCCACCTATCCGGTCAACAGGTGCTGGTTTACGCTGGTGTTTCCTCCACGAATAGTATTGCACAGCACGGGGCCTTCACGTTCCTTTCTTTCTCTATTTTGTGCTCCCAGTCTTTGGTCCACTCTCTCTGGACCAAAGGCAGCTTGACCTCTTCAAGATCATCCACTCCGACTCTGCTCCTCCTTATCTACGTTCTCTTCTAACAGTTTCTGATCGTCCGGCCCGCTCACTATCAGCAGTCTCTACTGTCCCCACGCTCTCAACGATTCCACCTGGTCTTCGAAATCTCTTTTTTTCTCTGGATTTCGTTTCATTAATTAACTCGTTTTGTTTTCTCTCTTACAGGTCTTTTTCCACTTCTCTTTGTGCATACCTTCTCGATGTTCCTTCTGATGAATAATTATATTGTATGAATAACTGTTTTGATTAATTTTTTACCTGTAACCATTTTCAGCTTTATTTCTATAGCATATCGCTGCTTTGATCCTTGTGTATGCGATATTGTTTTGGTAAATCTACATTGCGTTATATACTTTGTGAGTAGTGATGCAAAAAACCGTTTTTTTGGTTGCGGTTTTTTGCAAAAAACATGTTTTTTAGGTTTTTTTGGTCTTTAGGTTTTTTAGAATTAGCCCCACTTGTCATCGGATGTTGGATTTTAGTACATAAAAATGAGTTTAATTGATGTTTTGTACATCTTTACGTGTCTTATTGCAAAGATAATTTAATAATAGTAAAGAAACGAATATATTTATCAATAAATACCTCAGGAGACTCTTTGAAAGTGCATCCGGGTCCAGCGGTTTAGGTTTTTTCATTCAGAAAACCCTTGTTTTTATAGATGATTTTTATGATGTGGATATTTGAAATTATTTGTCAGCAGAACGAAACAAATTCATTAAGTAAGCATGTATTTTTATAGGGAAACCGTGTTTTTATGAAAAAATGCAATGATTTCAAACTGGTTTTCAATTCGTTTTATTAATGTACAGATTCAGAAAATGTTGACAGCAGAACAAGACAAGTTAATTGGGTGGTCAAGCGTTTTTTTGACAAACGTTTATTTAAACTAACGCTTTTTTAATGTGTAACAAAACCAGAAACTAAAAATCTAAATTATATTACAGACAGGCGCGCGTGGGCATCAGAGCCCCACGCGCGCCTACAAGACGTCACACCACAATCGCACCACGAACAAGACTCCCCGCTCACACCGTGTCACACGGGAGTACACACGGACACACACATACGCGCACACAGTCCTCACCCGCCGCAACAGCCAATCAGCGGCGAGCCGGTCATTCAGTCGCCGCTGCGGGGCATGGACAATTCACAAACGCATACACACACACACACACCGAAACAACTGCACACACACACCGAAACAACTAGACACACTCGCTCACACACTCTCGCACGCAATATACAATTCAACTATACACGATCACACATAGACACACTAACACGTTCACGCACTCACAATCTTTCACACACACTCTCTCTCTCACTACACACGATTACACCACACCTCCACCTGTTTTTAAAGAAACATAAATCAACAAAAAACCGCGAACCAAGCAAACCAGGAAAAATGAACCAATAACCAAAATCTAATTAGACGACGGCCTCCACCAGATGCACACACCTTGGCTGCGGCGAAACACAACACGTCAGGCCCCAGCGTCCACCACGCTCCCGCCTCCGCCCGTGCTCTTCAGTGCTCCGCCGCAGCCTGCCGTCCTCTTCATCACCGGCTGCCGCGACAGGGCACAACACTTCGACCCCAGCACCCACTATGCTCCCGTCGACTCTAGTGCTCTTCAGCACCCTGCCGCAAACAGCCGGGACGTCGCCGCTCACACAGGCCACGCCGTCGCCGTCGTTCGTCATGTTTTCTTCCGGCTTCAGCAGCCCCTCTCTGTCAACTGCCGTCCAGCACCAGCATCCTCCACGAGCGATCGTCGCCTCCACCGACAATGCTGTAGTTGCCCGGCGACGTGCCTTACACCAGTGCAGGCGAGACGACCAGCATCCCTCGGCCACAGCTCCTCAGCTGCCTCCCGCCGGCATCATGCTGCACTGCCGTCCCCCTGCACACCAACCTGACACGCCACCGAGCACCTCCACCGCTGTTCTCCGCTGGTAGGCCGCTACTGATGCTGGAAGGCACCATCTCCGCTGCTGAAGCCGAGTCGCAGACAAAAATAATTCCAAAACAAAAAGGCCGAAATAGCTTGTAACAAAACCAGAAACTAAAAATCTAAATTATATTACAGACAGGCGCGCGTGGGCATCAGAGCCCCACGCGCGCCTACAAGACGTCACACCACAATCGCACCACGAACAAGACTCCCCGCTCACACCGTGTCACACGGGAGTACACACGGACACACACATACGCGCACACAGTCCTCACCCGCCGCAACAGCCAATCAGCGGCGAGCCGGTCATTCAGTCGCCGCTGCGGGGCATGGACAATTCACAAACGCATACACACACACACACACCGAAACAACTGCACACACACACCGAAACAACTAGACACACTCGCTCACACACTCTCGCACGCAATATACAATTCAACTATACACGATCACACATAGACACACTAACACGTTCACGCACTCACAATCTTTCACACACACTCTCTCTCTCACTACACACGATTACACCACATAATGAAACAATGCTTTCTAGAACAGTCTCTATGGAAGATAGATTTGATTGATGTGCATGCAAATACATTTGTATAGAAACTTGCCCGCTGGTATAAGCGGCCACTTGATTTAAACTGTTTTCTAACCTTGTATTTTCAATATATCTACTTTTTAAAACAGTTTTTGTAGATGTAGAGATTTTGAAAAAATTGGCGGCCGACCAGGGAAAGTTGAACCAAATTAATTGGTTTTATATTAGTAACCTGTTTTTAGAACTGGTCTTATGGATGATGGTTTCCTTGATGTATATATTTGTGGTCAACTACTTTTTGTATTAAATATATTTCCTCAGTCGATTTTTTCCTACACGAAAATATTGCCCATTTTTCTAGTCAGGATTGCCACTCTGAATAATACGACCCGCTTTTATTCGTAGTCTCATTAAGGACACTAAGTTTGTGTGTATATTTGTAGTCTTTGTGTAAATATTTGCAGTGTTTGTACAATTATATTTGCAAATAATTGATCTGTTGAATGCAATTATGAAAGTTATTATAATCAAAGTAGTTCATTTCTGGTAGGAAAATGATAATATGTAAAAAATGGAAAAAATTATGCCACCTGTTGTTATATATAAAACAATTTCAGTGCTTAGCAGAAAATTACAGTTCTTAAACCCTGCTTTCTTACACAACGATTAACTCAATAATTGAATGCAAAGCAGTACTGACATAGAAGTGCCGCACAGTACCATGCAAACAAAGATATCAGGGCTTTCAGACACATTATAACAATTTTATTGTGCATATTTAATTATAATTCAATTTGTTGGGGTCACTAATAGAATGAATAAATCATGTGTTGGTAAAATAATTCATATAACATCCCAAATATATAATTTCCATAATTTGAATTCTTTGCATCACTCTTAAAAAAACAAAAAAACATGTTTTTTTGGTGGAGTTTATTGAATCATATTTATTGTTGTTGTTGTTTATTGAATCATATATATTGTTGTTGCTGTTTATTGAATCATATTTATTGTTGTTGTTGTTTATTGAATCATATTTATTGGTGTTATTGTTTATTGAATCATATTTATTTGTGTTGTTGTTACTTATTGAATCATATTTATATTTATTGTTGGATGTTTCTTTTTTGAATCATATGTATTGTTCTTGATTGTTATTTATTACTTATTTATTAATATTTATTCTTATTTATTGATGGCTGTTTTTTAATGAATCACATATTTATTGTTATTATTATATTATTTATTGAGGAACGTGGGCGGAGTGACATTATGGATTGTTATCGGATGATGGTTTATTATTTATTGTTATTTATATATTATTTTCTTTCCAACTCTCTTTCTAGACTTTTTTCTCTTCGAACTCTCTTTCTCTCTGAATCTTTTGGGCGCTTCCGGTACATGGGGCCACCTTAGGGTGGTAATAGTGCTTGCAATCTTCCCATGCTACTGGATTTGCCTGTAATTAATAATAATAATAATAACGAGTATTTATCAACACTCACAATACTGGAAACGTTTGTCGATGACGCGCACTTCGTCGATCACATGTTCACCGATCATCTCAATCTCGAGTCGATAGAAATCATTGCCCATCGGACTCGGCCAAGTGTACTCATTATATCGGTACAATTCCGATTTGTTCACGACGTAGAAGACATCAAAGAGGTGGCGATTCGTTGACAATTGGTCATCCATCAGTGTCGGAAACCTCACGGCAAGGTCCGAGTACATGTCGACATTTCCCACTAACTCCGTGATTGGCATCAATGTGACAATACATTCAAACACACACACAACACAAACAAACATATATATACCCAATGCACATGCACATGAATGACGCTGGCATGTATCTCCTATTTGATAATGTCACGTCGCCAGCGAGAAAATGCGTCCTGAGTGGCTTATGCCATTTGCGAAAGCTACAAATAGGTATTTGTTGACTTAAGTATATATTTGTTGACTTAAGGGAAATTTTGGGAACATGGCAAGGTGAAAAAGTAATGTTTTGAAATGTATAGAATTATACGTAATATAGAGACAAACACGATTTAAGTCAGTCGCCGATAGAAGGGACTGAAAAGAGGCTGTAAAGGCACGCAATTCATATAAAATTACTATTTTACCGATAGTTTTAAGCATGCTATTATAAAAGAAAGATATGCCATTCTAAAGATATCATTATTGTATTTGTATCGCGCTCTTGTTGGAAATTATTCAAGTGAGAAGTTGAGTGGCAACAAGTATTGTCATTCTGCGCTGGCGTGTACAAAATTTGGTGCGATCCGCTTTTTGTTCATATTAACTGGTGATTTTGAAATATATTTTTATTTATTGAGTATTGAGTATTTTTTATTGAGTATGAGTATTGAGTATTAGAGATTATTTCTTAAGTATATAATTAGTAAATATGTTATTCAAGCATGATATAGAGCTAGATAAAATTTTAATAATTAAGTTCATTTGATTGTGTTAAATTTATACGCGCCATGTGAATATTCTGTGGTGCGACACAACTTTCGTCTCGCACCACCTCCCGACCCTACCAGCTGTGTGTACGCCTGATTGTATGTATGTTTGTGTGCCATGTTTGTCCGTGTCATTGTGTATGTGTTGTAGGACCATGTGTGCGTGAGCTTGTTTGTACGTGTGTCCGATCGTCCTGTCTGTACTTGTAAATACAGTCGGTCCAAAGCACTCACGTTATCGACTTGTGTTGTTCCGTGGCAACCCAAAACGCCACAATACCAATGAATGGTTATGCAGTAGTCTGACTGGTTACGCAGTAGTAACTATGATATACATTGTTCAGTCTCTACCAGTCGCGCCATCAGGACTAAAAGGGAAGAGTTTGAATGAAAATAAGTATTTATTTTATAAATGCTGTTAAAAGTATTATGAATTTTAAAAATAAGAGCCTTATGCGTAAATGTTTTTTTTCAAGCACCAAATATAAATTACAGCTAGAAATTGAAGCTAGAATCCACAGCTAGAAATTGTCCATGACCAATGATATTTTTTAGCACTTGGTATGCCTTTTCAGCTACTTATTCCAAAATCAATACTATATTATGGTTTCAAAACATCAGGTTATACTGGCTCCAGGATCATGACATCTTCAATGCATTGATTGCCCGGAGTATGAAGAGGGATACCTGACAGATCAGATCAGATCCACACCACAATGAGCGATCCATATTTAACTTGGGAAATATTACTATACTATAAATATACCCAAATATTACTAGCACCTGAAGAGTAATATGTTGATGAGTACATGGTACCTTATTACGGACATCTACCAAAACCAATAATATTCGGCATGAAATTGTTGTGAATGCGCTCAACATATCGATTACTCATTCATTCTGAGCCATACGGTGGGACAGCAACTCGTCTGAAGAGCAGAGCCGTAGCAACCGCCCCCCGAACCCTCCGGCCGGGGGGCCCGAATGTTGAGGGCCCGTTGCTTACGTATGATATTAAAATTTATCATATTTATCAGATGGTTTCACCTGAGCTTGTATTATGTGAATATGTCTAATAAATAAATTCATTATTTGGTGCTATATTTAAAATGGGGCCCCAAGTTTTGCCTTCGAGGGGAGGCCGATAATTCCTCGCAACGGCTCTGCTGAAGAGTACAGATTGTGGTCAAGATCAGACCTTGTTGCAAGCATTATTGAGATTCATGAGATATATGAGATTACTCGTATTATTAAGAACTATTCACTGCGTCCTGGTCACCATCTGTCATTCGACATATATTTCTCCTCACTAACCCTCACGGAACAATTCTCTTCTGGTGGTTTTGCCATTACCGGTACTATCAGAGAAAATCGAGTACCAAAGTGTGCGCTCATATTTTTCTATCCAATAATCAACAAATACGACATATGATTTGTCATTCACTTTCTATGCTTTGTCTGGTAGAAGAACGCCAAGTCGGTATCAAACATAAGTAAAAGACATGTGATTGATGCGAGCCACAAGACTTCCCGATATATCAAACAGAATAATTAAATGATGGTGAGTAATATATCGGCTGTTGTTGCCGTGTACAATATAATCAAGGGTGGAGTGGATCTCCATTACCGAGTTATCGCAAATTTCAGAATGCAACTTCACTCTTAGAAATAGTGGTAGCCTCTCCTCACACGACGAATTTATTCAGTGGTGGTGAATACGTGGAATTAATTCGAGGAACAGAGCCGCAAATGGCATCACTGGGTTTCCAAGATAATGTGTTCTGAACACCATACAACGGCATTGTAAAGTGATATCAGGATACGACCCTCGACCACCGCCTCTTGCTTATTGATCACCGGAGGAGACAGGCAGCGTAATTCCAGTGGACACTCCATAAATATGCACGCAACAGCCAGTATATATTGAAATTATCAGGAAAATCTACAAATATTTTCCGTGTGTAAATTATGCATCCGGAGAAAACTTCGTTTTATATATGCTTAGCTGCCTAATTTTGTTTTTTAATTTTGTTTGATTTTGTTGTTAAATTTCTTATGTTTAATCATTCAATTTCCTCTGTTTAATTGTTATGTTCTAATTCACCTATAGTGTTTTGTATATGTATTGTCCGAATGAAGTGGTTGAAACTAACATTTTTAACATTTCGTACTATTTGATCGCCCAAAATAATTTATTTGTTTTAAGTATATCATTGTATATAGTTGTGCTTAATATCGGATTCATGATGTAATTATTAACAAAAAACGGAAAGAGTAACAACCCGTTGAAGTTTTTTACACGCAAGTGCCGAGTGGCAACATTTGTTGCTATCACTAAATTGCCTCTAAAAGCTCAAATATTTGTCTAGAGTTTATAAGATTTTTTACTAGCGTTTCTCAAGCTGATTACACTAATTACACTAATATTGCGCTAATATTGCGCTAATATTACACTAATATTACACTAATATTACGCTAATATTACACTAATATTACACTAATATTACACTAATATTACACTAATATTACGCTAATATTACACTAATATAACACTAATATTACACTAATATTACGCTAATATTACACTAATATTTCAATAATATCACTCTAATATTACACTAATATTACACTAATATTACACTAATATTACACTAATATTACACTAATATTACACTAATATTACACTAATATTACAGTAGTATTACACTAATATTACACTAGTATTACACTAATATTACACTAATATTACAATAATATTACACTACTATTACACTAATATTACACAAATATTACGCAAAAATTACGCACTAATACATTAAATGTGTACACTAATATTACACACTAAATGTATTACACTAATATTACCATAAATATTTTAGGCATTCATTGGTTAATGCATTCTGATACACATACAAACACAGGCACTGGGAGCAAATATATATACAATGGAAAACAATTTAGTAAATACAGTGACGAGCAATCGAATAATGTGGATGAATAAATGAAAAATATTAATATTAAGCGACTATATGTAACACTCACCGCATGTTGGGACCGGAACGTTCCACGAGCCGTCTTCTTTACAAGTACTTTCAAAGTGTCCCACCACGGACATGCCGAGGTCGCAATAATACCGGATCACGGTAGCCGGAGGAAGCATGACCGAAGATGAAAGATAGTCCACACCTTCACACTTGGGACATATATATACCTTGTAGCCCCCGAACTTAGGAACCTCAGGAGGACGGCACGACACTGCCTCAGCACCCGGTACTGAATACCAACAGAAACAGAATACAATTGGCAATGTCTGTTTGCTTTAAGTTGCGTTGCCAACAGCAATGTCACAAATATAAAAATTACCGAATGAAAAACCACCACAAGTTGAATTGCATTATCTATGAGACGCTGACAATTTAATAGAAACTGGTCCAGATGTTCCAGAGTTATTAGCGCACAAAGAACGTTATGATCGGATCAGGCTGTTCAAATTTAAGGCCAATCTCTAAAACATTAGATAAATCGTACCAATTTCTCCCTATAAAACATCTCGCATTTCCCTCAAACTTCGCAACAAAAGAAGCCCTCAGGATCCTATAATTGCTCCGCCCTCTCTGATTCGATCCCCCTCCTTGCTCCTATTCTCACCGATATGGTTAATTCCTCCTTTCTTCATGGTCAATTTCTAGCTTCTAAGCATGATATAATCACACCCATTCTGAAGCAGCCTAATCTTGATCCTGTCATCCACTCCAACTATCGTCCTATATATATGCTTACTCTTCCTTATAAACTTCTTGAACACGCTATCTTTGAACAACTTCGTTCGATTATTAATCATGCCCTTGATCCTTGTCAATCAGGCTTTATGTCAAATCATTCCACTGAAATTCTTCTTATTCGCCTCATTAATGCCATTTTTTCCAGCTTTTCCTTCGGCAAATCTGTTCTGCAAATATCATTAGATTTTTCATCTGCATTTGCTCTAGTCAATCTTTCCATTCTCTGTGAAGATCTCGTCCATATTGACCTTTCTTCTTCAGCTCTTTCGTCTGTCTATTCCTACCTTCATAAACGATCCTTTTCTGTCCGCTGTAATTCCCGGATGTCTGTCAATGTTCCGTTGATTTCTGGCGTCCCACGAGTTGTTCTCCTGGGACCACTTCTATTCAACCTCTACGTATCTTCCCTTTGTTCTATCTTCAGATAATACTCTATTTCCTTTCACGTCCACGCTGACGATGCACAAATTTATTTTCCCCTCTCATTACATGATTCTACTTTAGTATCTAAACTTCTTTCACATATTTCGTCATGGGCTGCTTCCAGATACATCCTTCTTAAGCACGACAAATCAATATACTTAGCTTTTCATCTTCCAAGGATAACCCCTACCAATGTCTCCCTGCCTCTAGCTTATCAAATTCGCAACCTTAGCATCACATTTGATCCGAAAATATCATTTTCTTGACATTTCTCTCAACTCACTCGATCTTGCCGCTTCTTTCTCCGAAAAATGTATCCCATACGTTCTCTTTTAGATGAATCTTAGGTTGTTCTTCTCGTCAATTCTTATATTTTCACTCGCCTAGATTACTGTAACTCCTTGTTTTTTCACGTTCCCCTCAAAAGTATCCTCCATCTACAATCCATTATCAACTTTGCCTTTCGCTTCGTTTTTGAACTTCCACCCAAAACGCCCACTTCAGATGACCACCACCGCCTTGGTTGGCTCACTGCTCATTTCCGAATTCGCTCCAAAATTTGGTGTTTGGTGTACAAAATTCTTCACTGTCCTTCACCCCCGTCCTATCTACGCTATCTACTTCTGGTTCAAGGGAGTCCTTGACGTCGCCATCCTACTCCTCAAATCTGTCCCCCTGAGTTGAACCAGTCCACTTGGTCTGCGAAATCATTCTTTTTTTCTGCACTCCGCATTTATAATTCACTTCCTCCTCGCCTCCTCCGAATGAAATCCTACTCATCTTTCTCCTCTGAACTCCGCAAACATTTACTATCTTTGGCCTCAGAGTCTTCATAAGTTTATTTGTTTGCAATAATATAATTGATTGATTTTTGCTATTCATATTGAGTTGTTTGATTTATTTTGCTTCAATGATATATTTATCTTTTGCACATTTCGTTACATATTTCGAACTCATAATTGCTACATGTTTGTGTTTCTGTTCTGGGCTACATGTACATAATTTACCCAATTTGCGCAGCCGACCCAATTTTTCCACTTGCCCCAGTCATATTTTGCCTGTCGCGCACTTGTAGTTATTTTGTGCGCTATATTTAATACATATTTGTTTGCGTGCTTGTTTGCTTATTAGTAGGACTGTCAAGAAAGTAATCTAAAATCATAAATAAGTAACTTTATTTTCGAGAAAAAGTAACCTACAAAAGTAACCTAAAATAACCTATGAATTTAAATGTTATTATCACTTTTGTATCGTTTTATCACATCTTTATCACGCCTTTGCTGATTAGTGCGCTATGTGAAATACACGGTTTGTTTGTGAACATTAAAACTAACCCAATGACCTATATAACTGTAACCTAAAAATAACCTAGCCTTCATAAAAATAACCTCCTTCAAGAAAAGTACATTTCTGTTTGCACTTATGAAGGAAGAAAATACACCAGTCCTTCTTTTCTATCCTCTTTCCGAGTTGGTACTATTTTTCCAGCCTCTCTTCGATCTGGTACCATTTTTACAACAAAACACCAAAAGTGACTTAATATGATTTGGCTAACATCGCAAAAAGGTGCATAACCATGAAAATATAATTTAAAGTGGAAAGCTAATACAAATGCGAAATACACTAATTGCAAATGTAAATATTTTTAGTAATGGTCCCAATAATGTTCTATATATAGTTTCAATGGAACTTTTTATCAAATATCACGTACTATAGCTTGTATATTAGTGTGAGCGTAAACACTGCATGTGTGAATGCCCGCGTCCATCCATATGTAGCACCCTGTGCCCACAATCTTGTAAATGGCAAACTTGGGAAAATGGCGCTATCTCACACCCTGAAAATCACGTGCTAATTCCTGTTCAAGTAAATACGTACTGTAAAGTGCTACAGTGCAGTGTCTGGTATAGAGAGCTCACATATCGTACTATACCACTCTCCAAACATCTCACGACACCCTCCGGCTCGTGGACATTTCCTAAAATGGAATTAAACTATCCTGCGTACCCAAAAACGTATGAATATCGAGCAGCACAGATGTCAAGGATATCCATTGCTACATCCTAACAGCAGAAATTTTGACATTTCTTGATCTTCAGACCTAATATTCCATTTCTTTTCCTATTTTATCCTCATATACAGAGCCGTAGCAACCGCCCCCCTACCCCCCGGCCGGGGGCTGGGGGGCCGAGTGTTGAGGGTCCCCGTTGCTTCACGTATGACATTAAAATTAATCCTATTATGTATAGCCTTTATCTTTTTGCTCAGATTTTTTCACCTGAGCTTGTATTATGTGATTATGTAAAATAATCACATAAATATTTGATGGTTTATTTATGATGGGGGCCCCAAGTGTTGCCTTCGGGGGGGGGGGGGCTCATAAGTCCTCGCAACGGCTCTGCTCATATATACCGTTTTTGTGCCTCTTATCTGCAAAAAGTCACCAAACTTCGTGGTAAACTTACCTAATAACAAGAAAAATATCAAAAGGTAACCTGACGATACAAAAATATCCTTAAAAACAAAAAAGTAACCAAACGATGAAAAAGTAACTTTTGGCAGCCTAATAACTGTTTTAATAATTATCGCACACAACTTTTTCATGCAGTTTTAGATAGATTATGAAAAAGTGACCTTTAGGTGAAAAAGTAACTTTATTAACTTTTGACAGCCCTAGTCATTATAAATGCGAAATATACTAATATAGTCAATACAATCAATTATTTGTGGCATACAATTTTGGCCAATATCATTGTTGTTGACATTTTGTGAAAGGAGTAGCACGCATAAATACTGAGAATGTTTGGGAGCCACTGCTATAAATAGACTAACTTTGATCATAACATTATATATACAGAAAATATCGGCATATTCATGAAGTGTTTGAGACCATATCTCCCACCTGAGGTGCTGATTGTGAGTAGCAAATATTGTAGCAGACAGAGCAGTGCAGCCTTCATCTTCGCATGAGACGGAAATTTGCGCAGACGAGTTCAAACACACTGCTTCAACTCACACTTGCAAAATGCAATTCGCTTGCTTGGTTTGCACGGCTAACAAGCTCGCACTGGCGTGATATGAGTCAGTTTTCACGCATGCGCTCTGAATGAATACGCGGTTCTACTTAAATCAGACCTGTATAACACCACCGCACCCGCGTATGAACGCCTGAATGCGCATTGACAATAACTGCGCATGTGTTATGAAAGAGTTCATATAATGCAGCATTTTGTATGTCCATAACATACGTGATCAAGATTGCTTAAAATATACATGCTTCATTGCTCTTCCCAGGGTTTTTTATGATCGAGCTGCATGGAGATTGCAGGCACGCAGTTCAGATAATTCACGCTCCTTTCGATTAATCACGTTTACCGATTTTCTATGGTAGAAGCAATAATGATAATAATGCAAATAATTAAACTAATCATGTGATGTTGACTAGATGTTTCTCATGTGCACGTACATGCACTCATCACCAGGGCAGGGTGAAATGGGGATGTGTGTGTGTGTGTGTGTTTGTGTCTTCGGGCAAATGAACGCATTCAATTGGACTCACACCGCCCCTGTCACAATACGAGCTGTAAATTCACCTATGTCGAGCGCTCACTGACTGCCTATTCAGAATGCACACAGTGATTCATTGATCTGAATGCGCTATTATTGTGCGTCAGCGAGGGATAGTGTTTGCAAGTGGCAGCTATTAAGTGTCGTTCAGCATAGAACGACTGCTTGTAACGTGTACATTGGCAGCGAGCTATTAGCACGTGTAGTGTCTACGTGTGTGTTTGGTGTGTGTGTCTGGCAGTAGACTTTCTAGATAGACAAGAAAGCGAGACTGAGATTGATTTTGTGAAAAAACGATTTTGGCTCATCTTAATTAGGCACTTGAGTCATGTTTTCATCACTCGTTTGTGTGTGGATACTGCTACTCGCAAGTTTTTTTTGCAGTGAAGGTGGGTGCCAAACTATTCTACTTTCAATCTTCTAGTCTCTTCAAAGAATTATTCTACAATTGGACTGATTTAGGTAATGCAATTTATTGGAAATAAAATTTGAGTTTTCATTCGGGTTATATAACGGTTTTCTCCAATTTGCCATTACTCCTTGCTTTATTAACATTATTAGTGTCATTATAGTTTTCATATTATAGAATATTAATGATTAACAATGTTTGCGTTGAAGTTGCAATTACACATTTCATATTAGTAATAAGTAATAGTAATTGCACGATTGTAATAAGTTATTGCAATTGGGCAATGTTTGGTTAACATTTATAGATTTCACTTGATTCGTACTATGAAAACAATTTGAATAGATTGGGACACGGTCGATCCGCAGTAAGTCTTCCAGTAATTGTGGGATAATTCTGCCGCCCAATTGAGAGTATTGTACAATTCTTGTAAGTGTGAAGGTCCGGAGATCTATGTTGAAATGTATTCCAATATCAGAAAATACAACATACAACATATATAATGTATGTTATATATAATACTAGCATTTAAACCCGCCCGTTGTGCGGAACAATTCATAAAATTAAATTCATATTTAATTAGTAAACATATTGCAAATTAAAACAACATATTGCAAATAGATTATAGTAAATCCATAGAAATCCTAATCAATTGAAAAGTCTAAATTTAATTATTTTGTATTGTTATTTTGACAAAATACTATCCCTGAACCGGCCTCATATTTAAACCTGCCCGTCGTGTGGAATAATTCAGAACTCGAACACGATCCGCTCTGGACCTTGAAGTCAAATCCGTTAGTTTTATATATGAACTCGTTTTACACGGTGAAATTATACGTTATATTGTCTACAGTTGATGCCCCCGGGAGATAATTATCTCATAAACATGATCCATCGCTTCGTTCACGTTTGAAGCCCCTGATCAATACCATTGAGCCCGCGCAGTTAGGTCACCTCGTATTCAAGCATACACGCACACAGACAGACAGATAATTTCTTTTATATTTATATATAATTTCTTTTATATTTATATATATATATATATATAGATTTGAACCCGCCCGTCGTGCGGAACAATTAATAAAGTGAAATTCATATTCAATCCATAAAATAAACTGAATACTAATTAAAAAGCAAAAAATTTTACCTATATATACGTTCACCAATAAAAACTCAAAACCTGCCCGTCGTGCGGAATAATTCAGAACACAAACACATAACAGACAATGGACATTCTAGCATATAAACCGGCCCGTCGTGCGGAACAATTCATACCATTAAATCTGTATTCAATTTATAAGCGAAAATAAATATGAATTAATAAAGAAAAGAGTAAACCCATAAAAAATCATAATTTCTATATTTTTATATTATTTTGACAAAATAGTTTGCCTAAACCGCCTCATATTTAAACCTGCCGTCGTGCGGAATAATTCAGAACTCTTATTCGAACACCATCCGTTCTGGTTCTTGAAGTCAAATCCATTAGTTTTGTATATCAATTCATTCTATACGGTGAAATTGAACGTTTTATTGCTGCCCGCGGGAGCCATCGCTTCGTTTGCGTTTGAAGCCTCTGATCATTGAGCCAGCGAACCATGAACCAGCGCAATTATGTCACCTCATATTCAAGCATACATACACAGACAGACAGATTATTCAGAGAGTACATGCAACCAAATTTTTGGGTGTAACAGTAGATGATAATTTAAATTGGAAAGATCACATTGACTCGCTCTCTACAACATTATCGAAAATAGCTGGAATCATCTACCGTACGAGATACAGTCTAACACATGATGCGCTTTTGTCATTATACTATTGCTTATTCTATTCCAAATTAATCTATTGTATTTCAATTTGGGGATGTACATGGCCTTCATTTACAGAAAAATTGAGTGTTGTACAAAAGCGCATGCTACGGATAATGTCGTTCATGAGAAGAGCAGAAACTACCAAAATAGTATTTAGTGAACTTAAAGTACTCAAAATGAAGTATGTACACAAATTTTTCCTATTACTAAGGGTGTTCAGATCAATGAAGTGTAACGAAAGTATATTTCACGTACAGAGGCATCAACAATCCACGAGAAGGAACAACCTTGACTTAAAAATTCCGAGCTACAGAACATCACTGTATAAAAACTCTATTATATATCGTGGACCAGAAGTTTGGAACTCCTTACCCAACTGGATAAAATCCCAATGCTACTTCATGTCAGTTGACACATTCAAGCGATATATTAAAAAACACCTCTATACTTTGCAGAGCGGAGAGTGACAAATCTGGGTATAGCAAGTTAATTGGAACATTGGGTATGTTGTTGGGTATTGAGTTGCGTCTTTCTTTCCGCCTTGATATTGTCTTATAATAATATAATTTGTCCTGTACGTGAGATTAAGTGCTTGTGTGTGTTATTGTTGTTGTGTATGTTATTGTTGCACGCGTATTTGCGTATGTGTACGTACGAAGGTGATTGTATGTATGTAAGTGCATGCTGCTGGGGGTATTTGGTGTGAAAATATATATGTGTGGCTTTCGTGTGAGGAAATATAAATTTTAATGTGCTAGCAAATATGCGATAAACGTCGGGAATTTTGTCACTTTCCCCATTTTGTCTCTTTTTTCACTTTGATTAAATGTATATGAAAGTTGTGAATTTATGGCTACATAAGCGAGATTATTATGGTATGAATGGTTATAAAGGTGATGATATATGTGGATAATTTTTTGTGTGTCTAAATGTGTCCGTTTATTTTATCTGTTTATGTTAACTGTTAACGTTTGACAATATTTCGCTGTATCACGTTCAATTATTTATCAATGCCTGTCTAAAAGTCCGCTTGACAGGCACTAGCCTAATGTTTTGTGTTGAATTTTGCAATGTTATTGTTTGATGGAATTGGCAATAAACTCAATAAACAAACAAACAAAAAAAAAGATAATTTCTTCTTTATGTATATATATAGCATTAAAACCCGCCCGTTGTGCGGAGCAATTCATAACATGAAATTCATATTCAATTCATAAAAAAATATGGAAAAATAACAATGAAATAGGGTACACTCATAAAAATATTAATCAATTGAAAATTATAAGTTTGAATATTTTTATTTCGACAAAATATTCCCCCTCAGTCCGCCTGAGTCATTTTTAAACCCGCCCGTCGTGCTGAATAATTCAGAACTCGAACACGATCCGTTCTGGATCTTGAAGTCAAATCCATTGGTTTTGTGCATGGATTAATTCTACAGGGTAAATTGAACGTTCTATGGTCTATAGTTGCTGCCCGCGGAGCATTTTTATTTAAAAAAAAATACGTTTTTTTAAATGAACCATTTGAAAAAATGAACTAAAAAATGGAAACACTTTCTTTAAGCCCGCCCGTCGTGCGGAACAATTCATACAATACAATTCATATTTGAAGTCAAATCCATTGGTTTTGTGTATGGATTAATTCTACAGGGGAAATTGAACGTTCTATTGTCTATAGTTGCTGCCCGCGGAACATTTTAATTAAAAAAAAATATTACCTTTTTTAAATGAGCCATTTGAAAAAATGATCTAAAAACACTTTTTTAAACCCACCCGTCGTGCGGAACAATTCATACAATAAAATTCATATCAAATCCAGAAAATATAATGAATACAAATTGAAAACCAAAAAATGTAACCTATAAATACCTTAACCAATAGAAAAGTCTAAATGTGAATATTTTTGTTCTTATTTTGACAAATATTATTCCTCAACCTGCCTGATATATAAATCTGGCCGTCGTGTGGTATAATTCAGAACACATACACGAAACAAACAATGAAAGATGATGAAATCTTTTCATCAGAATGTTTCCAAACTATATTTATTACTTAACATCATTCCCCAATATCATTTGCTCAAGTACTATTTCACTTTTACCGCTATAATATTTATTGTTAAAATTTATATATTTTCCGCTATCATTAAAACCCAATATAACCTGAGTCAAACCTACCCAACCCAACCCAACCATTCAATATTGACCGCTCTCAGCCTAGTCTGAGGTGATTTAACTTATTAGTTTGTGATCACAAAATATACTTATGCGATCATAATTTGTAATCAGAAGACTGAGATTATCTACCCCAGGGGTCCCAAACACGCGGCCCACCAATACTTTTCTCTCAACCCGCCTATATAGTATCGGGACCAAACTGTAAGGCAGCTAAATTCACATTTGTTGCATAATGCGATATAATTATACACCACTATCATATTATCTCATAATTACCGGTTAATGCTTCCACTAATGCATCATATTCATACAGTTGTTATTTTTTGGATTACACCGATATTACAGCCCTTGATATTACAGCCGATATTATATTATGCAATCTATATTCTGCTACGTATTATTCCTAATACATATATCATCAGATCGCAAAATATATCTAAAGGTTCACATCATTCTCCAAAATCATTTGCTTAAGAGCTATTCTACTTTTATCGCTAGAATATTTACTGCTAGCAAAATATCATATACCTCGCTATCATTTAAACCCACTCTTTATAGATACATTTAATTCCCCCGTCGTGCGGAACAGCTCATAAAATATAATTAATATTGAATTCATAAAAAAATTAGTGCAAATTGAAATAATATAAAAGTCTAATATAAAAGTCTAAATGTGAAATTTATGTTTCAATTTAGAAAACATGTTTTTCCACAACCCGCCTCATATTTAAAGCTGCCCGTCGTGCGGAATAATTCAGAACTCAAACACGAAACAAACACAAAGAAAATTGATGAAAAACGACCAATAGAAGATTCAAATTTGTAAATTCTTGTTTTAATTATTGAAGATGATTTTCCCTCAACACTGCTCAAATTCACACCCGTCCTTCGTGTGTAGTAATTCAGAAGTGTAACACTATCAAAACAATGAAACATCTCTATAATTCCAGATTAATGCTTACTCTAAAACAGCATATGCATATACTTGGCATTGCATGATATTACAACCCGTATCCTTATGCAACTTAAGCGTATGCAACTTGAAATTAAACCAATTAAATTACACAGTAAAATTCAGTAGCTTACTTTGTTCCAAGTAGCATTTTACCCGCCCGTCGTGCGGAACATTTGATGTGTTAATATTGAGGACAATATAGACTTTCTATTCAGTATAGTTTAGCATTAATTAAACTGTACGCAATAAAAAGACACCATCCATGCTTGGAGATAATATGATGCATTCTTAATTGTGATTGGGCTTCAGTGAAATTTAATCGGTGTATATTCCTGTGTAATCGCAAGTGCGCATAATAGCTGTCAAATTGGCAATATGTCCTTTTGACTTTACACCGCCGTAACTTCCTTCAGATACCCTTTGGAAAATTAAAAATTATACCGTATTGTAGAAAACAAAATTTCTAGCACGATGGTATAATTTATTTTCATGTATAACAAATTGTTACTGAGAAATATTAGAAGAATTAATAAATTTTAGTCGCCCGGTGTTCAAGTGTAATTTTGGCTGTATTTGAGAATTTTGCGAATTTTACACGTTTTTTGTATCATTTGTGCGTATGAATTATAGCTTATCTTGTAGAACAAAAAATTATCTACACAGTTGTATATTCCTGTGTAATTGCAAGTGCGCATAATAGCTGTCAAATTGGCAACATGACATTTTGAATTTACACCGCCGTGAGTTCATTTAGGTTCACTTTGGAAAATTAACAATTATACTGTATTGTAGAAAACAAAATTTATAGCACGACGGTATAATTTATTTTTATGTGTAACAAATATTTACTGATAAATAGTAGAAAAATGAATTAATTTTAGTCGCCCGATGTTCAAGTGTAATTTTGGATGTATTTGAGAATTTTGCCAATTTTACACGTTTTTTGTATCATTTGTGGGTATAAATTATAGCTTATCTTGTAGAACACAAAATTATCTACACAGTAGTATATTCCTGTGTAATCGCAAGTGCGCATAATAGCTGTCAAATTGGCAATATGTTCTTTTGAATTTACACCGCCGTCAATTCCTTCAGATACCCTTTGGAAAATTACAAATTATACCGTATTGTAGAAAACAAGATTTCTAGCACGATGGTATAATTTATTTTTATGTATAACAAATAGTTACTATGAAATAGTAGAAAAATAAATTAATTTTAGTCGCCCGGTGTTCAAGTGTAATTTTGGATGTATTTGAGAATTTTGCCAATTTTACACGTTTTTTGTACCATTTGTGGGTATAAATTATAGCTTATATTGTAGAACACAAAATTCTCTACACAGTAGTATATTCCTGTGTAATCGCAAGTGCGTAAATTGTGATTGGACTTCAGTGAAATTAAATCAGTGTATATTCATGTGTAATCGCAAGTGCGCATAATAGCTGTCAAATTGGCAACATGACATTTTGACTTTACATCGCCGTAACTTCCTTTAGATACACTTTGGAAAATTAAAAATTGTACCGTATTGTAGAAAACAAAATTTCTAGCACGATGGTATAATTTATTTTCATGTATAACAAACAGTTACTGATAAATAGTAGAAAAATTAATTAATTTTAGTCGCCCGTTGTTCAAGTGTAATTTTGGATGTATTTGCGAATTTTGCCAATTTTACACGTTTTTTGTATCATTTGTGGGTATAAATTATAACTTATCTTGTATAACACAAAATTATCTACACAGTAGTATATTCCTGTGTAATCGCAAGTGCGCATAATAGCTGTCAAATTGGCAATATTTCCTTTTGACTTTACACCGCCGTAACTTCCTTTAGATACACTTTGGAAAATTACAAATTATACCGTATTGTAGAAAAAAAAAATTTCTAGCACGATGGTATAATTTATTGTAATGTGTGACCAATAGTTCTTGAGACATGGGTAGAAAAATGAATTAATTTTAATCACCCGGTGTTCAAGTGTAATTTTGGATGTATTTGAGAATTTTGCCAATTGTACACGTTTTTTGTATCATTTGTGGGTATAAATTATAACTTTTCTTGTAGAACACAAAATTATCTACACAATAGTATAATTTTTATAGCTGTACCATTGCTGGTTTATGAGGAATAGATAGCGGAATATTGACCAAAATATTCACGTTTTTTGTGCTAATTTAGCCTTTTTGCATTTTTTTCATTTACACTTCACACCGCCGTAACTTTTGTTTAATACACTTTCGAAAATTAAAAATTATGCCGTGTTGTAGCAAACGAAATTCCCAGCATGATGGTATTATTTATTTAGATGTGGGATTATTAGTTTTTGAGAAATAGAGAAAAAAGTATAGAAAATCGGACGCGTGGAGTTTAAATAAAATTTTGATTTAGATTGATTGTTTTCCATTTAACATGTTTTATTTTTAATTTTTGGGTATAAATTATACTTCGTTGAGTAGAAAAGAAAATTTTCTACACAGTGGTATAATTTTTATAGTTGTACTATTGCTGGTTTAGGAAGAGTAGTCTTCAGAAAATTGACCAAAATTTTCGCATTTTTCAGGGTTCATTTTGTCTTTTCACCGCTATAACTTTTTTTGATTTCATTTTTGAAATTTAGAATTTAATCTAAAGTGTAGACAACAAAATTTCCAACGTGATGGTATAAATTGTTAGCAGGTAGGCTGACTGGTCGCCGAATAATAGCTGATAGAATATGGACCAAGGAGGGTCGAACAGACACACAGACACACACACACACACAGAGGATCTCTTTTATATATATAGATATAGCATATACATATATATATTCATGTATATATACCGTATTTGCCAGTGTATATTCGACTCGTTGTATAAGTCGACCCCCTAAAATTCGACGAAAATTTACGATATTATGATATATCCCTTGTATAAGTCGAGCTCAATCGTTTCATTGTATTAAAATTTAAAAGTCAATCAGAAATATGCGAAATTCATTGACGAAATGTGTTCAAATTCGCGAATTTGTAGCGAGCGATCTATACGCCATTTCAAATATGATTTACTTTAATCCCTGTGATACTACATTTGAAACAATGAATACGAAGTTAAATTTTATGACTCGGTGTATGAGTCGAGGTCGATTTTTTTTCGGTCTATTTTTTATCGAAAAAGGTCGACTTATACATCGGCAAATGCGATATATATATATATATATACATATATATAATGACAAAATACAACATAGGAAAATTCCAACATATCGCTTATAATGGAGTTTTACTATGGTGGTCGAAATAACAACTGCCATTGATTACACTGGTCAACAATTGTTTTTTGAAAATTTCAGTTGCATAGTATTTTTAACACGTTCTACAACAAAAACAAACGTATTTTATAATTTAACAAACGTATTCACACGTATTTTGATTTGCTGAATTCAAATATGAAATCTTTTCAGCTGTGCATGCTCCAGTAATAATGCAATTTTGAGTTTTTAATCCTGTTAAAAACCTAATATATGTTTCACTGTCAATTCGACAGACGAACAGCGTATACTAAATACCAGTGGCAGTGCCAGGATTTTTCCAATGAGGGTTGGGGGAACTCAGGGAAAAGGCGGGGGCTTGGAAAACATGGGCTGACCATATTCAGAATGTTTTAAATGAGATTACATTTTGCGCGCTCGAAAATTTGAAATATATATTGAAAAATTAACCTATATATAAATAAATGAAAATGTTTTCGTTGACAAGATAAATTGTTGAACAGTGTTATGTACGTTTTTTATAGGAGCCTCAGGAGAGGAAGTGGTACAATGTCCCAGCCCCGAGGCGAATCATTACTGCACATATCTGATTGCTCCGCCATTATCAATCGGTCAACATCAATTGATATCATTCAGGATTGACAGCAGAAAACTACACGCCATTGACTCTGTGGTCAAGTATCGTTGTGACTCTGGGATGGTCATGGTAGGTAACAGGTCGCGAACTTGTCTGTCTTCGGGAAATTGGAGTGGCGAAGCTCCATTCTGCTGTGAGTGAATCCCTCAGTTCAGATTTCATTTTTTGTTCTTTACACAAAATTTTCAATAAATGTTTGATTGTGAATTTATCTACGTAGAAGAACTCCTTTCCTAAATTTGGAGCCACTCTGCTTAAGAATGTACTTCAGTATTATACAAGTTTTATAATTATGTGTTTGAAGTGAAAACTTGTGAATAGGGCGAAATTTGAATTTTTGCGAAATTCATTGACTATATGGTTTATATTGCTATGTTGCTAAATTGCTATATATGGGTACATGAACTTTGGGTGGAGTCATGACCCGCCTGACCTCTCTTTGACTACATAATTGTTAAGAGGAGTGTGGTCGCTCAAAGAATCTGTCATGCAATATGGTACGATCGTTGGCAACCACCCCTCCGCTTGTTGTTAGTGTTGAGGGGCTCCTTTGCCTCAGACATTGTAATTTTTCATATTTAGAGTTGGGAATTGTATGTGATTACATAACAATATTTTTCACATAAAGTGCCATTTTAAGCGAAAAAACATAAAATGCATTATCACTGAAAAATATTCTCCAAATATAATTCTATAAGTTGCGCCTGTAATGAATAATTGTACATTCTGTTAATAATTGTAATTACACAGATCACGGATTTAACGTGTTATGATACACTTATGGACACTTCATATTGGTACAATATTAACGCTAGCAACGTAAACAAGGGAAATATAGTATAGTATAGTATAGTATAGTATAGAGCTATTCCTGATTGCTCCCGTTCCTGATCAAGTCCGAACACCAAGAAGTGTTATACCCCTACATAACTACCATATTGGTTGTGGGCGTGGCTTAAGTGTTGTGACAACATGACAACGGTATTCTGAGGGCTTGCAATATCCCGCTATACATATCCAACTGCTACAAGGTAGGTACACGTAGCATTGGCTTGTTGTAGAGGTAGGATCATACATACATGGAATTCATATTTACATTTTCCGATATAATTCAACACAAATTGCTGAATTGACATTTGTATTGTCACTCTCAAAGGGGTCAAGGAAATTCAATATGAAGTATAATTTCAGAATTTTACCAGAAAACATGTATGATTGGAAGAGCATGTTTTGCGTTGCATGTGAGAAAAACGCATCCGCTGGTCACAAGTCGCAGCTCGATCGACACAACAAATCGATTGTTCACTCAAAAACATCAAATGCAAATTTGCATGCAGAATCGAATGATGGGATTATTGCGTTTCGAACCAAAAGTACAAAAAGGCACCCCTACAATGGCATCTATATCATGAACATTTTGAGTTTAGTTCCTTATGTTTCGCACAGCTTCGCTTTTTTTTCCTTAGCCCCCAGCCCCCAACCGGAGAAATTCTGGAGTTGCCATTGCACCCCTACCTTATCGGGATCCTATCGGGACTACACCCCTATCTTATCCAATCAAGGCAAAACCTCCGCCATGTACTACGAAAATTTCGTCTCCCTAAGGGTGGCTACCCCATGGAATGACGCTAGATACATGCTAAAAGGGGAAAAAATCTATGAACGAGTCCAAAATTCATATATTCTATACAAATTCAATAACATTTAGGGGTTTTCGGCAACGTATTTCGGCATTTTTCATCACATAATAACAACATAAAACGCCATAAATTATCACGTAAAATTCCCAACTGCAGTCATAATGTAGCGCATAAAACTCCCCAGAGGATCAACGGGCTGCTCATAACTGCAGTTTTCCAAATTTTTCTCAGTTTCTGAGCTCTACTGTAATGGTGCTCTATTTACCATGGAGTCCCAATCAATTGTTTCGGGCAGGGGCGCATAAAACATCGCATTGGCTAAATGTCAGTATGATTACGGTGTACGTGTGCATTGATATTTGGATCTACTCTCTCTATTCATGCTACCGAATTCCTGCCCAATTACTTGAATGAGTGGCGACAAATATATTTGTGATATAATTGTGGTGCATGTATTATTTCCGCAGATTTCGATGCTGCAAGGCATTCCTCATTGGCTATTGGATATTTCCCATTGAGTGATTCAAATTTGAGCTCCACTCTCCTCTTTAATGAGGTGTTCAAAGAAACTGGTTACACTGCTCTCACGCTCTACGGCGAATTCAACATCAGAGAAGTGCAACTCTTCACAGCTGAAGACATCACAGGTAAAACAACAAAAGTGCTTAAGTCAGCCTGTGTTTTTTATAGCAGACTAACTACAGTCATTTTATTACAGTGCACCCTGGATATAAGATACCCGAGTATAAGAGAACCTCGATTATAAGAGAGTATTTCTTCGGGCTCATTTTTATACTTCACATTTGATTTTACCGGGATGTAAAGTAACCCCAGATATAACTGACCTCCTCTCCCGACACTCGTATATGCGGCATACTCTGTATTTACTAAAAACGGATGTTTAGAAAATAAAAATGACTAAATTGGCACACAATGAGGCACGATAAAACAGTAAAATAGGCATATCAGAATATTTATCTAACAGTAACAGTAAAATAGGCATATCATTTACACACCTTACATATACAGATACAGACACATATACATTCAATAAACAAACCGCGCATACAATACAAACAAACAAGCACCTCTCTGGTATGAAAAAATACGCGCCTGTTGACTCTGCGAATGTGTTTGTGCGCAACACACGCACATACAACTACAAGATCATTTACAGTGCACGCAGAAACTCATCTAACTCTTCAAGCTCATATAACGTTGTTATACATAGCAGCTGTCGTCACATGATCGATAGTTTTCGACACGACAGAAGTAAAGATATGTTCTTTGATTATGATCAAACATACAAACCCACCCAGACATACACCCGAGAGGCTTACATGCAATTAGATGAGATTATACATGTGATGCGTCAATGCAGAATAGCCAATATATAATATATGTCGTGTGAAGTCCAAATGAAGCCGAGCCGTATCACATCCCCTCACATTTGCCTGTTTCACTTGAAAACTTGCGATATTAATTGATAACATCTTTTTTGGATAAATTAAGCACTATTTTTGACAAATTAACAAAATAGTCAATAATCTGGTAACCCTTAAATAGGCTAACGCTAAAATAGGCATTTATGGCTTTAATAATTCCTGTTTCAAGCCTGCCCTGCCCCAATTTGTCGCTTGAATTGATTTAACATTCATTCAACAGGGATGAGAGAGAATTATTCAAAAACTACGTGTAAGTTATGTTATTTATAGTCCTTCAGTGTGATGTCTTGATCTATCTTGTTCCATCTATCTACTACTCTGTTTGGGAAACTATATTTTTGGATGTCCTTTTTAATCCTGCGTTTTTGTATGCCAAAACTGTGATTTCTATTAGATTTTGAGAATTGAAACAACTTCCGATTTTCCATTATTCATTTCCCCGTAAGACATATATAAACTGAGATTAAATCCCCTCTAACTCTCCTATCTTCTAGAGTTGTCAAACCTAACTTTTTTAGTCTGTCGAAATTTGCCAAATGTTTGATGCTTCCTAAAATTTTTGTGGCTGATTTATGTACCTTCTCAAATTATTTAACATGTTGTTGTAAATGTGGACTCCAAACAATTTCTGCGTATTCCAATGTTTGCCGAATGGTGGATGCAATCAATTTCGCTAGTATCTCCTCATCAATGTACGAAAATGCTGCTTTTATGTTCGCTATCTTGTTATTCGCTTTCTTAACTATATTAGAAATGTAACTTTCCGGTGAAAGGCTGCTGTGAACTATTATTCCGAGGTCTTTCTATTTGGAGACGTCCTTTAGCTCAATATCGTTCAACTTGTACCTCCAGAAAGGCCGTTCTTGCCTTCTTCCAAAGCGTATGACATGACATTTTTCGACATTAAATGACATTTGCCATTTAGTACTCCAGCTTGATAGTTCTTCCAAAGCTTTTTGCAACAGAACATTTAATTACAACAAAACAGATTTCATGGCTCTGTTAGTTAATGGTTATGTTTTCGTACCGGACAATTTAGAAGCTATATAGAACTAGTGGGGTAGACTATTCTTATCAATTTACATTGCAAAATATGATTGGCGATGTATGTCATAAATTTGGCATGTAAGTTGCCATACCAAATTTCGGACACGTGTATCATGAAAGTAAATTTGTATAATTGGAATTTCCTGTTTCAAATGAGATTTGCAAGACTGTCATTTGTATTGAATATATAATGCTAAACCATGAAAATGATCTTGCTGTTTAATTGTTATTTTTAGATTCATTCATACTTTTTTAACTTTTCTATTTCAGGTACAAGATTTCGATTGAATCTCAAGGACATCAGAAACCAATCTTTGTTCTTCGATTTTATTGAAGGTTTGTTAGGCCTGATGTATTCCAGCAGACTTCGATATCAATGAGATTGCAATTTAAATCGTTCATTTCCATCTTAATTTTGCGACATTTTTTATGTCAATCTAATATTTTCCAAAAATATATCTGTTATGTTTGTTAAATTATGTTAAGCCCAATACAGTACTTATTATTATACATAAGATATATATGATGAAAAAAGTATACTTCATCGGGCACAATTATTGCTGTATTAGTACGACGTTTGGCCTCAACAAGGCTTTATCAAGTACTGTTTTATAAAATACATCAAAAAGGCTGCAAAGGAATCTAGCTTAATGGCTAATTCTGATTTAATGCTAATATTTATTGCATGTAATTGTCTATTGTTAGTTTTCTATTACTTATTTAAAAGTGTGTCAAAATCCTATACGCGTGTCGTAATATTTTTATTCATTTATATCTACTAAATATGTTGTATTCTTGGCTCGTCTTTTATGTATCTTATAAAACAGTACTTGATAAAGCCTTGTTGAGGCGAAACGTCGTACAAATACAGAACTAATTGTGCCCGATGAAGTATACTTTTTTCATCATATCACATTACCTGGTGCGTGAGTGCTACTTCTTTATGCGGAATATGATATATTATATATAATATTGTATAAATACAATATCGTTATTAAAGTGTTTGCTAATTATAATTAGAAAAACTGAACATTTTCTCCTTAACTTGCACTTGCTGACGTGGTCTTTTGGATATACTTGGAAGTAATGTATTGAAGTGCTTTCACAGCAATAATGCACAGTTCAGTTTCCGTACAGAATCAAGGCTATCATTATTATTCATTTTCCTTGAGCAGTGGCAGCGTCAGGGGGAGCCTGGAGGGGTCTAGGTCCCCCCAAAATATGTCACCGCTTAACCCCCAAAAATCCTGACCATAAATGTTTCGAGTGTACTTCCTAATTATTCACCAAGCTTCTACATATTTTCCCTTGGTCCCACTTCAGCCCTCCACCGAAACTATCCTGGCGGCGCCACTAACCTTGATCTAATTTCATCTGTTTCCTAGTCAGTGGACGCATGCCATGACCAATATAAAAGAAATATATATAGAATAGAATATAAGTTATATTTAGTAAATATAAATGTGAACTAAGTTACAATACTATTTAATATATTCAATATAATTTTCTGCATGCTTCTATGTTTATATTGATGTCATTGACAGTGATTGATTTTACCATACTCTCCTTATGGCTCAATATATATGTGCTTGGTGATATATACAGCCGAAATTAATTTCTACAATTTGGGTTTTCCAGGATTTTCTGAGTTACTAGAAGACAGCAAGTGGTACATATACCGAATGCGTCTTGACTCTCAGAAGTACAGTGAAAAATCTGTCTACTACGCGGAATTATCATGGGTCGATAGCAATCGGTCTTACACTGACACTTACGATGTGCTCGTTGCGGAATTGAAACTTCTGTCCGATAGTCCAGGTGATTCGATTTATTCATTTTAATTTCGTGAAATTCTTGGGAATCCGAAGCGAGCCCCTTAGTTATGGTTAGTGATGCAAAACAACTTTTTTGGTTGCGGGTTTTTTTGCAAAAACATGTTTTTCAGTTTTTTATGTATTTATAGAATTAGCCCCAATTGTCATCGGATATTGGATTATAGTACATATAAATGACTTTCATTGATGTTTTGTACATCTTTACGTGTCTTATTTCAAATATAATTTGATAATAGTATAAAAAACAAAACTATTTATCAATAAATATCCCAGGAGACTATTTGAAAGTGCATCCGGGTCCGGTGGTTTAGGTGTTTTCATTGAGAAAACTCATGATTTTAAAGATGGTTTTAATGATGTGGATATTTGAAATAATTTGTCAGCAGAATAAAACAAATTCATTGAGAAATCATGTGTTTATCATAGAAACCATGTTTTTATGGAAAAAATGCAATTATGTTTTTCAAACTGGTTATAAATTCGTTTTATTAATGTACAGATTCAGAAAGTGTTGACAGCAGAACAAGACAAGTTAATTGGCTGGTCAAGTGGTTTTTGACAAACGTTGAATTAAACTAACGCCATTTAAATGAAACAATGTTTTCTAGAACAGTCTCTATGGAAGATAGAATTGATTGATGTGCGTTCAAATACCTTTTGTATAGCAAGTAGCCTGCTGGTATAAGCGGCTGGTTAAACCCCTTGATTTAAACTGTTTTTTAACCATGGTTTTTCAAAATATATTTTTCAAACGGGCTCCGTAGATGTAGAGATTTTGGAAAAAATTGGCGGCAGATCAAGGAAAGTTGAACCAAATTAATGTTTTTTTTATTAGTAACCTGTTTTATAACTGATTATATGGATGATGGTTTCTTGGATGTAGTTATTTGTGTTCAAATACCTGTTTGTACATTAAATGTATTTCCCCAGTCGTTTTTTTCCTACACGAAAATATTGTCCGTTTTTCTGGTCAGGATTGTCACTCTGATTAATGCGACCCGCTTTTATTCGTAGTCTCATTAGGGACACTAAGTTTGTGTGTATATTTGTAGTCTGTGTGTAAATATTTGCAGTGTTTGTACTTATATATTTGCAAATATTTGATCTGCTGAATGAAATGATTAAACTTATTGTAATCAACGTAGTTCATTTCTGGTAGGAAAAAGGTAATATGTAAAAAATAAAAACAATTATACCACCTGTTTTTTAAAACAGTCTCAATTTTTAGCAAAAATACGGTTTTCAAACCCTGCTTTCTTTCACAATGATTAACTCAATAATTGAATGCAAAGCTGTAATGTACATAGAAGTGCTGCACAGTACCGTGCAAACAATGATATTAGGACTTTCATACAAATTATAACACTTTTATCGTGCATGTCTAATGATAATTCAATTTGATAGGGTCACTAATAGCATGAATAACACATGTGTTGAAAAAAATAATTCGTTTAATATCCCAAATATATCATTTCCATAATTTGAATTATTTGCATGGCTCTTCAAGAAAACAAAAAAAAGACGTGTTATTTTGGTCGAGGTTTTTTTTGGCAAAGTAAAGTTTTTAAAAAAAACATCGGTTTTTTGAGGTCGCATCTCTATACCATTTCAACTTCAAAATAGGAATAGTCAACTTCATAATGAGACCGTGTTCTTTATCACTTTACTTACATTATATTAATTAATTAAGATTGAAAAATGTATTAAAACATAAAAACTAATAAATACAATAATCATGACAAATCTGTGTATTATTTTTACATTTAGCAATTCAACTACAGTAATTTGAATTAGCTAATTGAGCTCCAGTAGAATAACCTTAAGTATTCATTATTTGGTATCTGGATTTACAATTTAGCGCACTTAGTAGCAAATAATTGTTTTGTGTAGTAGAGGAATATTTTATATCCTTCAAAAATTAATTCAAATAGCAGTAACTGCATAAGAAAAAATCATAATATAAGAGTAAACAAAAGTATAAGAATAAATCACCCATAACACTACAAGTATACGGATATTTGTTGACAAAACAATTATAACTTTAACTATATACTTAACTATGAGCATGTAACGTTGAAATTTCCTCTCTTGTGCGAGCTAACTCCATGTTGAATGATATATGAGAGGGAACAAAGTAAGAATATGCAAGTTGAAAATATAAGTTGTAATTAATAGTCACTGCATTTGAGACTTTAGGACTTTGTAGTTGCAGCGCTGAATAAAACTGCGATTGTTTTCTATAAGTCATTTCGAGAGACAAATTAAGATACATCTTTTCATTTATTCAAACAAACACAACACACGAACATTTGTTTGTTTGAAACAAACTTCAGTTTATCTATGTACATGTTGACATTAAAACAACACATTTCGCATCTGCAGTGCAGACGAGAGATGTTGTTGAACGTGTGCAATACAGCGGGCGCAATTCTGTGCGCTCACATTTCCTAAATTCTCCGAAATCGTCGCCTCCAATGCCGATAATATTTGTTCTGCTTGCGAAATAGCATAATTTCTGCTATTCAAAATTGTTGGCAGCTGGTCGGCTAGGTTTCTTTTCACCTCGCTCTTCAATTGGGACCACACCATCTCGATGACATTCATCATTGGGCTGGATGGAGCCAGGCGTAGCAGATGATTAGGTTTGTACTCGTCCTCGGCGAGCACAAGCTCAATTTGATTGTGACATGGTGTATTATCAACCACAAGCACCACGGACCCGCCAAAATTTTTTTTGCCACCTGGAGACTATGCGCACAAACTCGTTCGCATCGTTGATTTTGTGCGATCCTCGGCGGATTTGATGATGTAGAAGTGCTTGATTGGTTATGCAGCCGATAACATGTACGTTTGCTCCACGACTACCAGTTGCGACGGTCGTGCATCGTGACCCGGTTCCTGATCGACCGTAATTGCGCGAAATAAACATATTGAAGTTGGTTTAGTCCATATATATGACGGGGAGCATGTTGGATTGCAATTCCAACAATTTCCTTTCAAATTTTGCTCGTTTCTGCTTGTTTTGTATGGCGTTTGTCTTTTCAGGTTCAAATCGTACTTGCTTGATTGTGAATCTTTAAATCGTTAAATCTTTTCAAGCTGACGGTGAATACACTCCTTAGAAACCTGCGCGGTGAATTGTTGGCGAATTTTCTCCGATATTTCTTTCAGCGTAATACGCGGGTTTTCCTCCACACAATCTTCCATAAACTTTATGTGGTCCTCATGTATTTTCCTTTACCTTGAGCCTCCACGAGAGTCTTCATGGTCTTCATTAGATATCCAGCGATAAGCTGTTGATTTGGCGAGTCCCATCTTTCTAGCCAGCTGCCTCCAGTCACCGCCCGCCGAATGTGCAGCCACTATTTGAATATTTTTGTCTTTGGAGTCGATTTTATTTATAATTCACGGTAAGCCCGCTCACTATAATTGGCTCAAAAACAACTGTGATATCATAACACGCAATGCAAATATGTGATGCGGAAAACAAAAACACAGCGTCAGCCTTCAATCTTCCAGCCTATAACCAGCCTGGAGCAGAAACTCAAGAACTTTTCACAAATATATCACTTACTAGAGAAATTCATTAAAAATAATTAAGTGTTTGGTGATTTATTCGGTGATTTTATTTCGTGAAAAAACATTAAACTCATAATAAATTATTCGAGAATATCTTCAACTTATTATTTTCAGTTCATCGCAATGTTTCAGTTTCATTTTGAAGCTGATTAGTCCCATTTTGAAGTTGATTATCCCATTTTGAAGTTGATTATTCTTATTTTGAAGTTAAAATGGTGTAGTTGTGGTGGCCCACTAGTACTCTCCTGAGTCCGCCACTGCGCGTTTGCAACGCGAGGGTTGAAGCTCTAGGTGTCTGGAATAAAGAACATTAGATGTAGAATATTTGATTAAAAGAATTTCTTCCAGTCCTAACCTAACATAAACAGCTAAACCTAACCTAACCTAAAATATATGAAGAATATAGAAACGTTTTGTGCGTTTTTTAAGCGTTTTTAATACATTTGCGTTTTTAATGTTCTTGAATCCTTACATACTTAGCCTAGACCTAACGCGAGCACTGCCAACGCCACCTAGATACAGTATGTATCTGCCAACGCCACCTAGATACATACTGTATCTAGGTGGCGTTGGCACTGTTTAGTTGGCGTCAGCGCTGCAGGCATGTGTCTGCGCGTGTGTTCATTGTATTAAATGGCAGTGATAAATGTTCGGTAGTCGTGTGTAGTTGTATTGTTCGTTTATAACTTGTTATATGCTGTATATATATATATATATATATATATATATATATATATGTGTGTATGTATGTATGTGAGTATGTATGTGCGCGTGTGCAAACGTGTGCAAGACTGAAGCAGTGCTTTTGCAACTGGTCCTGGAATGCTGATGCAGCTCGTGTTACACAGTCGTTGCGAGATGTCAGTGATATGCAGAGCGTATGTGTATGAGTATGAAAGTTGTTGAGTGTTTGCGCGTGCAGGATGACATTTGATGTGGGTTGGTTTACTGTAGCATGAAGTGAATGGGGGGTGGATATTTTGGTGTGTGCGAGTAGGAGTGTTTGGTGTGTTCTTGTGAGTGTTACCGGTTGTGTTGAAATAAAATCAAGTTCATCCATTGAAAGCTGCGTGTTACAAGCTATTTCGGCTGGAAATGGCGACAGGCGACGCTACGAGTACTGGTTCAGCAGTGAATATCAAGTTGAGCGATATGATCCGTTCGTTCGACGGCAGCCAGGATGTGGTGCAGTGGTTTGATAAGTTGGAAATGGTGGCCAAATTGAAAAGTATTTCAAATTTGGAATGTGCTGCTTTTTCTCGAGGGGACTGCATATGCGATATACAGTGAGATGGACGACAACAAGAAGAATCGGTATGATGAAATTACAAGGTATCTACTGAACGCATTTGCTATGAATAGTTTTTCCGCCTACGAAATGTTCATGACGCAAAAGTGGCAAGATGAACCAGCCGACGTATTTATGTCGAAATTGAAGAGACTAGCTAAACTGGCCGGTATTGAAAGTGAGTCCTTTTTGAGGAAGGCGTTCGTGGTTGGGCTGACATCGTCGACAGCTCGAGAAGAATCTCCGATGATGGCGTGTCTATGACGTATAACTGGGTCTGTGCAGTGCTTTTTTCCACCGTCACCGACGCCGACAACGTTCCGATTACTTTCAGCTCCTTATTGCCGACTCCGAACAGACGTGTGTCCGATGGTGACACAGCTGACACTTTGAAGGGAGCTCTAGCCGGTAGGAGGCTCATCACAGAGTGGGTCAGGCTCATCACAGAGTGGCTCAGGCTCATCACAGGCTCCAGTGTCAACCTGCAAAGAGAGACGAGCCGACTTACTCGATGTCACCGACACGAATGTTTGGCACACCATTTTGTTTGCCTTAGGAGCGTGGCGGGACAGTATGATCACTTCCCTCAGTGATTTTCTGGATAAGTTCGCCTTCTCCATTGACCGGCAGAATCCAGACCAGTGGTCCCTCCGCCCGCACGCTTTGCATTTGCTCTTGAAAGCTTGGCAGAAAGATTTTCGCTGCGTTTTGTGCTGCCGACTGGAATAGAAGCACTTTTCGGCAGCCGAATCGTCGTGTCCTGTCCGTCTATGTTGCTTGTTTGTGCTACTGGTCATGTTCACCTCGCCGAAGTCGTTGTGCGATTCGCGCATCACGTGCTCACGTGAAACCTCGTACGCCTATGTTATTTGGAGCAGGGAACTAAGCGTCAGTGTCGGCTGCTGGGGGAAGCGCTCACTTGGCCGCTTTTGGACCGTGTGCTCGACCACTTAGTCACGCACCAGTTAATCCGTGAGTCATCCGTACTCACAGTTGAGCGATAGCGTGCGGAGTGCCTAGACAAAATCTGCAGTGGACTCTGTGTCGCGGTGTCGTCTTTGTTTAAAAACGCACCGCTCCGCAATGACATTTACCTTCGGCGTGTAGAGCTGTTGGAGTTGCCGCATTGTTCTGTCGTATTCAGTCTCGCCTTATCGTTTGGCTTCTGCTGGGAACGCCTTGTAGGCTCGCATTGCATCCGGCCCGATGCAGTGCAGCAGCAGTGTACGACGACGAGCATCCATGAACGTGTAGCCGCCGATTGCCTGCAAGTAATTGTCGAGCGACTCTTGCTCCAGGGTACCGAGGGCTTGCCTGGGCGTGGCAAAAATTGAGATGGAGGCTGAATTCCGGAATTAAGAGCTCTGGGTTTGCATTTAATTATTGTGGGTTATTTTCGTTGTAATTAGAATGGGAGATAGCGGAATCCCATACTCGTCGGCAGATATAATTTCGCGGCTCACCAGCAGGGAAGAAGCGTTAACAATAACCCAATATATTCACAGCACAAGAGAAACAAACCGTACAAGCCTAACCCCAAGAATGACTTATCACTTACGTATACTTACCTGGAAACCTCCAGAGCTACGAGTCACTTCAAAATGTAACATAGCACAGGTACAATTAATCACTTGACCCAAATACATAATTACGGTGCTAATGGCGCCTCTGTGACAAGTCATATAAATATTTACAACGTAGCGATTCTTACGCACCCAAGACACTATACCATAATAAATATATATTTCATATAATGTTTAATCTAAAAGTTTTGTTTTTGATCTACAATGTTTTCAATTCAAGTGTTTTTGTCTTATAAATCAATTTATTTTCGAAATTTCGAAAGCTTATAAGTCGGCTATAGCTGACCTACGTATTCCTTGTTTTTCTTTGTTTTCAGTTGTAACAGATCAGCAATGCGAAACTGACGTGAGAACTCACTCTGAATTTGCTGTCTCCCAGTCGGATGGCCAACAGTGTTTGCATTACTTTGATGATAGAGCGTTTTTCAACGTGTCAGAAGCAGCATGCAATGTCCTCGGAGGAGCTTCAGGAATATGCAAGCATGTTGATGGTGCATTTTACAAACGGATGACAAAGTCTTATTGGTAATGATCTTGATCTGTTTTGTTTGATATGTATGATATGACAATGTTTGGTTTGATAATGACCCATCTTGATTAATGGTTTGGAGCATGTAATAGGGTTTTTGCACTCCACGAATAGCCTTTCTGTACAATTTTCTACAATAAAACAACACGCTCACACACTCGCATACACACACTCGCATAAGGTTATGCGCACTGCAACTGCATGAAAAATTTGTGTACGATACTTAAGAAAAATTATTAGGTTTCCAAAAATTACTTTTTTATCGTTAGATTACATTTTTTGCTTTTAGGGTACTTTTTATCGTCCACTAAGTTTGGACACCAAAAAAGGACTCAAATGATCAAACTCAAGTGGATTTGCATTGAAAAAGTTGCATTGAAGCAATATGTAGGACATTATTACGACCATTACTTCTAATATTTACATTAGCAAGTATTGTATATAGGACTGAAGTATAATATAGGACTGAATTATATATATATATATATATATATATATATATATATATATATATATATATATATATATATATATATATATATATATATATATATATATATAGGACTGTACGTGTGTGTGCCCGTGTGTGCTCCCGTGTCCGTGGTGCTTGAGGAGTCTTCTTTGAGGTGTTGTCGGGAGTGTGTGACGTCTTGTAGGCGCGCGTGGGTTAGTCATGCCCACGCGCGTCTGTCTGTATTATATTTGAGTGTTATTTGTTTCTTTTACAGTGGTTTGTTGTAAAAATGGTACGGGATCGGAGACGGTGGAAAAATGTCGGAAAGAGGATAGAAAAGAGGGACTGGTATAGTTTCTTCGTTCAGAATTGCAAAGGGAAATTTAAAAGGAATTCAAATTTTGAAGGAGGTTATTTTTACGCAGATTGGTATATTTTAGGTTACTTTTTATAGGTTATTAGGTTACTTTTTAGGTTTTCAAACAAGCAACGAACAAACCGTGTATTTGATATAGCGCACTAAACAGTAAATGCGTGATAAACATATGTGATAAACATGTGATAAAACGATACAAATGTGATAATAATATTAAAACCCAGGTTTTCTTGGGTTACTTTTTAGGTTAATTTTGCTCGAAAATAAAGTTACTTTTTCTGATTTTCAGGTTACTTTGTTGACAGCCCTAGTGAATTGTGTGAGAGATCGTATAAGAAGTGTGTATAGTTGTGTCGGGATTGAGCGAGTGACCGGCTCGCTCAATTAGTGCCGAGCTGGTCACTCGCTTGCCGCTAATTGGTCGTTACGGTGGGTGATGACTGTGCGTGTGTGGGTGTGCTCCCGCGTGTGACGGTGTGAGCGTATAGTCGTGTTTGGAGTGTCGTGTTTGGAGTGTCGTGTTGGAAGGGTGAGTGTGACGTGTTGTAGGCGCGCGTGGGCATCACTGCCCCATGCGTGCCTGTCTATAAATACAGTTTATTTTTTGTCTGTTACACCTTCTATTATAAAAGTTATTATAGTGACTAATTATTAATGTTTAAGGTATTATATAAATTAATATATAATTGTAATATAATTAATTAATTATAATTTATAATTAATTATAATTATATAAATTAATGTTTAATTATTAATGTAAATGTATTTATTAATGTTTGTGACTAATTATTAATGACTAATTATTATGTTTATACTGCTTGACTACCACAGCCACATTGTTTCTCCTCCACTGCCACCTCTCTTCATCAGAATTCGTTCTCTAGTTCTCCTTCGCTCACCTTTGCTCTTTTAAATATAAGGTCTTGCCGTTACAAAGCTCACTATTTATCCCATCTCTGTTCATCACATAATATTGATATCCTTTGCCTAACAGAAACTTGGCTTTTTGATACCGACATCTCTTCTTTTGTTGCTCATATACCTAGTAGTTTTGGTTTTCTGCACATGTCTCGTTCAAGCCTTATCTGCTCCCGTGGCGGTGGTGTTGGTTGTATCTATGCAAAATCACTGTCCCTTTCGCTAATTCCTGATCTTAAATCTGCCTATTCTTCTTTTGAATTCATTGCCCTTGCATTGTCCGTACCTTCTCGTCCTAAGCTCTGCATAATTGTTGTCTATCGACATAATCACCCAGGAACTACGTCTGCATTCTTTGATGAATTCTCTGATCTTCATGAATCTGTGACGAAATTATTCTCAAATAGATATCTAATCGTTGGTGACTTCAACTTCCCTTCCTCTAATGTATACTTCTCTCAGTTTTGTTCCTTCGTTGACTCTCATGCGCTTTGCTCTCCGATATCTTCCCCCACTCATTTGTCGGGTCATATTCTTGACCTGCTTCTTTTTCCTGTGCCAACTCTCTCCACTGACTTAGCTGTACCGAAAGTTGAAGTTTTCCCTCCCGATCGCTCATTTTCGGATCATAGCTTATGCCTATTTGACATTCCGTTACCTTCTAAATCATCTAGTATGTTTCTTCATTCATTCAGATCGTATAGAAACTTTGATCCTGGTGTATTCTTATCATTTCTTACATCTCGGCTACCTTCTCATGTGTTTTATTCACTACCAGCTGACGAAGTATATTCTTGTTTTTCCATGATTCTTTCTGATATTAATGATACCCTTTTTCCTTTGAAAACTTGTTCCCGCACATACATGCCCATTCCATGGTTTAATGCTGAACTTCTCTCTTTGAAACGCTTTCAACGCCGGTCTGAACGTTTGTGGCGTCGCTCAAGATCTGAGTCGAATTGGTCCGCCTACTGCTCGTCTCGTGCAGCTTATCTGGCCGCTCTCTCTGATGCTAAGTGCTCTTTCTACAAATCTAAACTGACCTCACTTTCGGTCTCACAGAAACTGCTCTGGTCGACTCTAAACACTATCTCTGGCCGTCGTTCCACATCTACAACCTGTTCAACCACTGCTTCTGAATTCGCAACGTTCTTCTGGAACAAAGTGAAAACTACAGATGAAAGCATTCCAGCTACACATCACAAAATCACACACTCTACTTCATCAACTACTCTCTCTTCCTTTACTCATGTCGTCCTCTCTGATATCCTAGCCTTACTTTCATCAATAAAAATATCTGCCTCTCCCGCCGATCCTATTAATTTTAAGGCCTTCTCTCACTCGATTACTCTATTCGCTCCCTATTTTTTGTATATAGTAAATCTCTCATTACTTCATGGTTCTTTTATACCTGAAAAACATGCTATTGTCTACCCAATTTTGAAAAAACCAACACTTGATTCTTCCATCATCAAAAATTATCGTCCTGTTTCAATTATCAATCTCACCTCCAAGTTGTTAGAATCCGTTATTTTTTCTCCCAACTTTCTCCTCTTATTAACGATGTTTTAGATCCTTACCAGTCTGGCTTCCGACCTTTCCATTCAACTGAGTCTGTTCTCACATCTGTTGTTGACGTTGTGTTATCTCATTTCTCCTTCCGCCATTCTGTCCTAATTGTTATGTTGGATATGTCATCAGCGTTTGATTTAGTAAACCACAAAATCTTGCTTGATGATTTATCGCATATTGGTCTCTCTTCCACGGCATTTTCGCTCATGCGCTCTTATCTTTCAGGCCGTTCTTACTCCGTTAAATTTAATTCTGTTGTTTCCGATCGTGTTCCTTTAAATTCAGGAGTTCCTCAAGGCTCAATTCTCGGTCCCACTCTTTTCAACCTGTATATGTCCTCACTGTGTCCTATTCTAAAACGTTATTCTGTGGCTTTTCATATCTATGCCGACGACATTCAACTGCTATGTCCACTTCCGTTTCCCTACTCATCCTATATGTCTGAACTTCTATCGGATATTTCATCATGGGCTGCTTCTCGTCGTCTTCTCATAAATTCTTCTAAAACTGAATTCATGGTTTTTCACCCTCCTCGTCTAACTCCACCTACTCTTCCATTTCCTTTACGTTCGTCAGTGCGAAACTTGGGTGTAATTATGGATTCCTCTCTCATCTTTAGCAATAATATTAGTTCTGTCACACGTACATGCCGTCTTATTCTACGCGCGCTGTATCCCATACGTCCATTCCTCGACCAAGCGTCTGCCATCAAGCTCATCAAAACACTGGTTTTTCCTCGTATAGATTATTGTATTGTTTTATGTTTCAACACTCCGCGATGCTATTTGAAACCATTTCAGACAGTGATCAATCAATGTTGTAGATTTGTCCTCTCTCCCGTTGTTTGTGTTCATACATCTCATCATTTGTACAATCTTCGTTGGCTACCTATTATTCCGCGAATTCATTTCCGTCTCTCCTGTATTATTTTCAAACTGCTGAACGGCATCAATCAGCCTGAATATCTAGTACGTTTGTTATCTCGTGTCTCAAATCCCAACACCCGTATTTCACGTCCTCTACAATGTCCTAGAGCGTTGTGTGAATCCCCCTGGTCAGCAAAATCATTTACCTTTTTTGCCCCTCGTTTCTATAACTCACTTCCATCTCATGTCCGTCTATCTCCCTCCTTCTCTTCTTTCACTTCATCTCTGCGCACATACTTATTCTCTAAATCTTTTGATCGCTCATCTCATTGCCTTACACCATATGCCAAGATTTAGCTGCTCAAAGTGCACTCTCATCTTTTGCTTGCCTTTGTTTTTTTTGCATTCACGTGTTTTTTTGTGTCCTGTAAGCAATTTTTTCTATCTCCTATCTCTACCTGATTATCTTTGTACTGAAAATGTGTGTGGATTTCTTATTCTTACTGTGTGTGTATGTTTTATTCTGATGATTATTTATTGCGCTCAATGTTTGTTTCATATTGCGTCGACGTGTAGCTTTTGTTTTTTTTTCTGTGCTATTTTTGTTCTTTTGTAATCGCGCCATTGTTGCTATGTGCGCTATATCAAATACATGTTGTTGTTGTTGTTGTTGTTGTTATAATGCACAGGGGGTCAAGAAAATTTATATACAAATATATATCACATGTATTGCAAATCACTTTATTATACATTTATTTGTCACTAATGCACATTTACAAATAATTCATTTCACAATCTGTATTGCTTGAAGTGGTTTGCTACTTTTAATACTTTTTACAGGTGTCAACGTGGTCGTTATGAAAGTCCCAAAGTATGGATTAACGGCACAACAGATGGACTCGAGGATCCATTTACTGGTGAGTGCCTCGTGATATCATTTACTTGTGTGGGGTAACAAAGTAGACGTGTTAATTTGTGAAAGGACGACTCTGCGCTGTGGATAAAGATCAGGGGAAGTTGCCTTTTTGTAGTACTTTAATGTCTAGGGCTGTCGGAAAAGTAACCTAAAAATCAGAAAAACCTAAAAATCATTACAGTACTTCAAAAGGACTGTGGTGCGCCACGTGCAACAGCGTCACGCACCACTTTGGGGAACCTGTCAGAAGCACACGCGCAGTGTCCTCTGGCGACATTGTGCATGTCATTGCATCTGCGAGCGCGGTGCAACTGTGTGCATGCTTGTGCCAGTGCCGTATGTCATAGGGGCATTACACAGTCGGTCCAGAGAAATCGTCCTGTTTGCGTCTAACGCTCCAGGTAACGCTCCAACCGCCACAGGACATTACTAAAATCCTTTTGAAGTACTGCGGATTTAGTTATCTATAGGCCTATCTATAGGGGAAGTACTAATTTATAGGCCCGTGCAGACAGCGGACTGAAAATTCACTAGAAAACCATCTGACACAAACTCGATCACAAACACACCACAACGGCTGAAAGCATGACCCTCATTCACGTTCATATCGCTTCACAACAAACATACATACACGCATACACTCACATACATTCACACAGCGCGCGTCACTTCCTCGACAGAACAATGAGGTCGCAGTTCATACATAAGAGCACCCATACAACATTGATAAATGGGACGCAAGTACTTGAGACCGAATCGCCCACACTAACTAATCTTACGTTCGTGCTCGGGCACGTTTACGATTTCAAGTCTCGCTAATGCACGCATAATATAAAACGAAAAAAACATACATATTCATATTCATTTACCACAACACCACACATCTTGATTTCCATATCACTCTTCAACATAGCTGCCCATCCAAATTGGGGGTCGCCTGTCTAACCCGGATCGTCTAGGAAGTTGTCCTGTTGGTGAGTCCACTGTCGACAGATAGACTTGATTGGAAGGATCACCAGCTTGTTTGACAGGACTCGTACAGGCTTCATATTCAAGATGTAACGCGGCCATTCACCGACACGTTATAGGATGAGTGAACACCGGCCGCAACGTCCCGAGTCCATTACGAAGTACATTGCCGATCTGCTTCCTTCACCCATACGTATTCGCCCATTCGAACGGAATTGTCGTCATATATGTCATTATCCACGTCACCAGAACCAGTGTTGCGCCATTCGCATCTGTCCATGTTACGATGAGGTACCGAATAATCATCAGTACCAAACCTCAGAAACATATGGTACCTATCCACAGCTCTAGTTGGCGGAACATGACTTCATTCAGTCAGTGCCTTTATAAAGCGATGATATCGCTCAACAATCCCTTTACCGGTATGGCGGTACGCGACACGATGGAACGGCTTCATTTTCCACCGTTTCAACATTTCTCGTATCTCCTGCGAACAAAAAGCCCTACCATTGTCCATCAACGCCTCATAAGGCGGTCCTCGCTCACAAAAAATACTTGTTCTGATGTCTCAGTGCGTATTTATCTCCGCATTGCGAAACTTTATCGTCCACTATCCACAACTGTCAAATATTCACGGTGGCGGTAATGGGTCACGTCAATGGTTTGTCTATCACATACTTTGTCCACATTACAATAGAATGAGTGGACCAAATATTGAGTGGACGGCGTCCGATCAATCGACTGCCAACGTTCGCAACCCCTCAAAACCCGGGGTTTCTCTATCAATATGAATGGCTACTCCGATTGCTAGGCTACTCGCGTCACACCACACCACACCCTTCTTCATATTAGGCACATTCCACCCGCCACACACTGCGTCGTTTTTCTGCACTCCCCCACCATGTCAACCGTCATTTAAAGCATGTCCTCAGGAACTATTGCATCCCGGTTCACTCCATTAGCTCAGCACTTTATGTGGCTGCACGTGATCTTCAGTCACCTGGCCACAGATCAGTGTACAATCAATTTCCCGCACAAAGAAAACAGCTTACGATTGGGCAGGTGCTCGGTAACATTTGTTACCTCTGTGGAAGATTATACGACTACGATAATATTTCTGAAATTATTATTATTATTATTATTAATTACAGGCAAATCCAGTAGCATGGGAAGAGTGCAAGCACTATTACCACCCTAAGGTGGCCCCATGTACCGGAAGCGCCCAAAAGATTCAGAGAGAAAGAGAGTTCGAAAAGAAAAAAGTCTAGAAAGAGAGTTGGAAAGAAAATAATAAATAAATAACAATAAATAATAAACCATCATCCGATAACAATCCATAATGTCACTCCGCCCACGTTTCTCAATAAGTAATAACAATAAAAAATCAATCTGAGACCCAAAGCCGCACATTCTTCTATTGACACCGGTTATTTTGCTTTCAAGCCGTATTTGCTCACATAGACGACATTATATCTGCTGGACACAACAAAGTCGCGTTCTATAATACTTCTATATATGAGTCCGAGCATTTGTTGATGACTTAAAACTGGCTGAATATTGTACGCACGTGTCATCATTCTGGGTGCCGAACACAGTCCGAATCTCAACCATGTCAAACAGTGCACCGTTCCATTATATCTGGAAAATTGACGATCCTACAATTTTGGACCTACTTGTACCTGAAGGTTCGCAGTCTTTAGATCCGCATACAAAGATAGCACAGACAAAGCTCGATGTATTGTGGCACCGGACAAGAACAGCTGACGACTTCACTGACCACTGGCCTGGAATTCCTCTTGCTGTTCTTACTTGTCGATTATATAACTTTTGGTCACGTTACGTGAAACAGTGCACACACTGTAGCATACAAACCGCATCCTACAAAAACCTACACCATGGTTTTCATACGTACAATCATACTGACACTTAAGGCTACAGACAAACATATAAACGTTCATGCACACAAGATTCACACACATTCGCACAACTCTGCCACATTGTTTACATACAGACACGCATGCTCTCAGTGGCGGCGCCAAGGGGGCGCTTGGGGGGATGCAAAAATTTATAAAATCCCTCTAAGCCCCCAAAAATTATAATCATCGACATTAAAATTTATTACCACTGTAAATGAAGCCCTGTAATTATGGTTCAAGTTCGAGGACTCAATGTGTCCCGTTCCCTTATTATAATATTATGCAGTCAACGTTCGAGTGCAGCTCTTCATGCTTCGCCACGCCCCTTCAAGTCTTTCCTTAGCCCCCACTACTTTTTCCTTAGCCCCCCCTCCCCCTCAGCCACCCATCGGTCAAATCCTGGCGCCGCCACTGCATATTCTACACTTGATTACACACAGACACGCATACATTACACTTACTTAAACAGAGACGCGCATACATTACACTTTCTTACGCGCACATTTATCTAGCCCATCCAGAACATTTGTCGGACGACGAAACATAATAGATATCTAATGTAAATTCCGTTGAAAATGCGTATAGCTGTCAGTAGCTGTAACATATAGTATCCAGTGTTTCATGGCAGTAGCAGAGGTGGCGTATTTCCTTGATGAAACAGTCCACTTTTGACGATATAAAATTAAGCTGTATTTTCGGCCAGGCTGATCTAATATCTTCTATCTACCCAGACGTCCACATGTGCCTCAGATGATTATCGGTGTTAAAAACGTGAAACCACTCGCTCTTTGTCAATGCTATCCTTGGCTGTCACAGGACAAGCATTTGAATCATGGAATATCTTACAGTAGTCCTAGCTGATCTTGCGGTTGTCTGCGATAAATCCAATGACACTACTACCAGTATTCTCAATAGCAGCGGCCTCTTACCTTAAGCATTCAAGTTGGTATGTGGCAGTGTGCTTAAACTGAATGTCATAAAAAATCATGATGCCAGTTTAGCTAGAGCCACAAACAGCAAAACACGTAGCAAATGTAATGATCAACCCTACAGGAGCGCCATCAAAAAGGTGCGCACACGGCAAGCATCCGAGCGAGAGAGAACTCTCGGAGAATGAACGAGAAGGCAATGAACTCTCGGAGTCTCTCGATGGTCGACTGATGGCATCCTGTGGTGCTTGGCTGTCTTCCCTCGGTCTCGTTTCCAGGTGAGCAGGAATACAGCGGTCAATCCTCACGCGGGTTTGGCGAGTGCTGCTTCGGATGGTCAGTGTTTTGTCGTCGCGGTCGGCCACACTGAATGGACCACGGTAGACAGGCGACAGGCCTGAGTGGCCGTCGGCGCGAACAAAAACGTGCGTGCACGAACGCAACGCTGGTGGTACGCGTGCCTGACGCTGTGTTTGGCGTGGCGCCGTGGGGCGAAGTTCCCGCATGGTTGCGCTGAGTCGTTCACAAAACGCGATGGGCTACAGTTTTGGTGCGGCAGAAGGCGCCATCAGCTCACCTGGTAAATGGAGTGGCTCGCCGTACACCAGCTCCGCACTGGAGCACCCAATGTCAGCCTTGACAGCCGCGCGTATGCCGAGCAACGCCAGCGGGAGGCGGTTGGCCCAGTTGTGGTTGACGCACGACGCACGCAAACTAGCCTTAAGCTGTCGGTGGGCCCGCTCGACGAGGCCGTTCGCTTGAGGATGATACGCTGTCGTGCGTTTTTTTTGACGCCCAAAAGCGCCATCAATGAAGACCACAAACGCGACTCAAACTGCGGACCTTGATCACTAACGATCGTGTGGGGCACCCCGAAACGTGCGATCCACTGTCGCAACAACGCCTTCGCGACGTCTTCGGCCAGCGGCCTGTTGTACGCGCCAGCGGGATTGCATCGATCCATCTCGTGTAGCGGTCGATGATGGTCAACATGTACGCACACCCGTCCGAGGTCGGCAGAGGGCCCACCAAGTCAACATGGAGATCGGCGAATCGCCGAGATGGAAGGCGAAAGGCGGTTGGTGCTGCACGTGTGTGTCGGTGTGTTTTGGACCGCTGACACTTGATGCATGTTCACACCCAATTCTGGACGTCTTTTCGCAGGCCGCGCCACACGAGGCGTTCGGAAACCAGCTTTTGGCTGGCGGCGACTCCCGGATGCGCCAGATCGTGCACAAGGTTGAAGAACGGTCGCCGCAATGCAGTTGGCAGAACAGGCCGACATCGGCCAGTGGAGTAGTCGCACCACAGTCGATGCCCACAGCTGAGTGACACATGTCTCAACTTCAGCGAGTGCTCACCGTCGGAGAGGACGAATTGTTGTGTCCGCGTCCTCCTCTTGGGCGTCGGCCAGCGCTGAAAAGTCGTCAAAGCGCGGCGTCGGGGCGACAAGCATGCTGATTGTGCGCGAAAGGACATCGGCCACAGAGTCTTGCGCACCCGGAACATGCCGAACGTCTGACGTGAACTGTGAGACATAATCCAGGTGGCGTACCTCACGCGGCGAGTACGTGTCAGCCCCCGAACCGATAGCCGACGTCATGGGCTTATGGTCGGTGAATATGCTGAAGGTGCGGCCCTCCAACGTGTGACGAAAGTGCCGCACGGCGCTGTATGCAGCCAGGAGTTCCCTGTCGAACGTACTGTAACGCCTCTCGGTCGGCGTCAGCTGTCGTGAGTGGAAGCCCAACGGCCTCCAGGAGCCGTTTACATGTTGTTGCAGTACTGCACCGATCCCCGTGGAGGACGCGTCGACTTGCACACTCAGTGGAGCACCAGCGACTGGGAACGAGAGCTCCACGATGTAAGCGAGCGTTTCTTTGGAGCGTGTGAATGTTTCCCTGGCTGACGGCGTCCAAGTGACCGACTTCTGACAGCGTTTGGTCCTGGTGTCGATCAGCGCGTGCAGAGGGGCAAGCAGCTGCGACGCGTGCGGGATCAGACGATGGTAAAAAGTGACCATCCCGATGAACCGATGATGAGTTGCGACTGTGTGGCCGGCTCAGGGAACGACTGGATATCAGCGGCTTTCTTGGCAGCAGGCGCCAGGCCGGACACTGACAAGTGGTGCCCGAGAAAATCCAGTTCCGCCACGCCCACGACATATTTGGCGACGTTGAGCTGGATACCGACGTCGTTGAGCCGCCGCAGCACGGATCGCAGATGACGCTCGTGTTCCTCCGCGGACAAGCTCGCCACGAGGATGTCGTCCACGTAGGCAAAACATCCGTCCAGGCCACGAAGCACTTCATCAAAGAAGCGCTGAAATGTTTCCGCGGCAGACCGTAGGCCGAAACACAACCTGCGGAATTCCATTAGCCCGAAGGGCGTCACCACGGCAGTTTTCGGCACGTCTTCTTCTGCGACAGGGATATGGTGATAGGCGCGCACAATGTCGAGCTGCGAGAAGATGGTCGAGCCGGCGAGCTGAGCAACGCTGTCGTGTAGAAACGGCACGGGATATCTGTCCGGCTTTGTGATGGCGTTCAGCGCGCGGTAATCGCCATACACCCGCAGGCCCCCATGAGACTTTGTCACCACGTGCAGTGGACTCGACCAGGAGCTCGACGAGCACCGAACGATGCCTAGGGCCAGGAGGCGGTCAAACTCCCGCCGCACTGCCGTGAGTTTGTCGGGCGCGAGGCGACGAGCGCGGGAAAAACCGGTTGGCCCTGCGTCGGGAGGTGGTGCACCGTGGTGTGGCCTGGCGCACGGTTGAAGTCAGGCTGGGCCGTGAGTGCCGGAAAATTGTCGAGAATGTTTTGCAAACCGGAACCCGCAGCCAAAATGCCGCACGCTGCCACTATGGTCGGATGTGGCGTTGAAAGTTGCTGAGCTGTCGCTGCGCCATGTCGATGGAGAGACGCAAGTTGGAGAGGAAGTCAGCACCCAGGACGGCGGTCGGAGTGTCGGCGACAACGAAGCGCCACTCGTACGTGACGGCAGACATGCCGGCGAGAAGCAGTGTGGCGTGATACGTGCCGTGAGCGGCGATCGGTCGCCCGTCCGCCGCAAGCAACCGGGGTGTACTGTCAGACCTATCCACAGCCGACTGTTGCAGCCTGCTGCGCGGCCACACGCTAACCTGGGCGCCGGTGTCCACCAGCAGACTCTGGCCGGAGATCAGGTCGTGACAAATAACAGCGGCTGTGGTAGTGTCGCTGAGACGGGCGCTACTTGCCCCAGCGCGGCTAGTTTAAAGCAGGCCGGAAGTTGCACGGCGGGCGGCAGTTGATGGCGTCGCGGCCGAACGTGCGATGGTAATAGCACACATCAGCGTCGTCGTCGTCGGTGCGTGGAGGTGAACGCGTTCTGGAGCGGCTGAGCTGTGGTCTGTACATCCCGCGTGTCGGCTCTCGTGTGCGTGACTTCGTCATCTCCCGCCCCGCTGAGGTCAGCTCTGTGACGGCGGCGAGCAGTTGCTGCACGGCCGGGTCCGCCCTGTTGTTGCGGCCGAACCGTGCGTCGATTGGACTGCCGCTACAGACACCAGCGGCTGATCGGCGCGTGTGGCGTCCATGAAACGGTCGGCGGCGGCGGCCAGCTCGTTCAGCTGCGTTGTGTCCGGCAGGAGTGATATGGCCGCCTTCACGTTGCTGGGCAGCCTCCGCATGAAGAGGGTTCGCAGCAGACCAGTGTCAACGGACGAGCTGCCGGCACACTCCAGTTCGCCGCTCATGCGACGAAGCAGCTGCGACGGTTGCTGATCGCCCAGGTGCTGATGAGGCAGCATAGCGTCCAGCCGGGCCTCTCGCGAGTGTGTCATGCGCGTAGTGAGGTTCTCACAGAGAAGCTGGTAGTTTGGCGGCCCCATCACCACGTCTTTCAGCTCCGTCGCCACGTCTATCGGCAGGTTGGCGACCAGAAACTGAAACTGCCGGACGGGCGACGTTATGCCCGCCACGGCAAAAGCGCAGCTCACCTGCGCGAGCCACAGCTCTGGTTCTTCCGGCGCAAATGTCGGCAACCGGAACGAAGTGGTGGGCCGGCCATCGTTGTTAACCTCGACACACGACACGGGCTCGGCGCTCGGAATGGGAGTCGTGGTGTTGTTAGGCATCTCACAAAAAATATCACGTCGTAGTCACCAATTTAGCGAGAGCCACAAACAGCAAAACACGTAGCAAATGTAATGATCACCCATACAGGAGCGCGAGCAAAAAGGTGCGCACACGGCAAGCGTCCAAGCGAGAGAGAGAGGAGACACTCCCAGTTCAGTGACGGTGTCACATATAGTACGCATCAAAGTTAAAGATGTTTACAACAAAAACAAGACGCACATAAGAAGGTATCACAAATTAAATTATATAATACAAAGCGAAAGGAACACTTAAATAAATAATAATAACGCACAGGGCTGAATGCGGCGCGGTCGCTACACCGGGTTCTTTTCGCAGCTACTTCATAATAAAACACAAAGAAATGAACCAGTATGGATTATTCAGTGCCGTACCACTCGGAATCCTACCAAAAATACAACACTGCCAAATCTGAACTTCAGCTATCAAGAGAAAACACGTTTGTCTGTTGTAGTATTCACTTTGACAAGCGGCTACCATATCAAGGCTGTCAAAAGTTAATAAGGTTACTTTTTCACCTAAAGGGCACTTTTTCATAAGCTACCTAAAACTGAATGAAATGTTGTGTACGATAATTATTAAAACAGTTATTTGGTTCCCAAAAGTTATTTTTTCATCGTTAGGTTACTTTTTTGATTTTAGGTTAATTGTTTATCATCAGGTTACAAACAATACCGTTTTTGTGCCTCTTATCTGCAAAAAACGGTATATATGAGGATAAAATAGGAAAAGAGATGGAATATTAGTTCTGAAGATCAAGAAATGTGTGGTGTGATCGTGTGAAGTGAGAGAGAGTGTGTGTGTGAGGGATTGTCTTTGAGTGCGTGAACGTATTAATGTGTCTATGTGTGATCGTGTATAGTTGAGTTGTGTATTGCGTGCGAGAGTGTGTGAGCGAGTGTACATAGTTATGTCGGTGCGCGTGTGTGTTTGTCAAGTGTTTATGCCCCGCGGCGGCGAGCGAGTGACCGGCTCGCCGTTGATTGGTTGTTTCAGTGGATGTGAGGACTGTGCGTGTGTGTGTGTGCTTCCGTATGTCACGGTGTGAGCGCAGAGTCTTGTTCGTGGTGCGATTGTGGTGTGACCTCTTGTAGGCGCGCGTGGGGCAGTGATGCCCACGCGCGCCTGTCTGAATATATCTTTAGTTTTTTGTTTGCCTTCACAAGCTATTTCGGCCTTTTGTTTTTTGATTTGGAAATATTTTTGCCTGCGACCCGTCTTCAGCGGCGGAGATGGTGCCTTCCAGCATCAGTAGCGGCCTACCAGCCGAGGACAGCGGTGGAGGTGCTCGGTGGCGTGTCAGGTTGGTGTGTAGAGGGACGGCAGTGCAGCATGATGCCGGCAGGAGGCAGCTGAGGAGCTGTGGTCGAGGGATGCTGGTCGTCCCGCCTGCACTGGTGTAAGGCACGTCGCCGGGCAGCTACAGGATTGACGGTGGGAGCGACGATCGCCGGTGGAGGCTGCTGATGCTGGATGGCAGGCGACAAAGAGGGGCTGCTGAAGCCGGACGAGAAATGATGAACGACGCCGACGGTGCGGCTTGCGTGTGCGGCGGAGTCACGGCTGTCTGCGACGGGCTGCTGAATAGCACGGGTGTCGGAGGGAGCACGGTGGGTGCTGGGGCCGAGGTTTTGTGCCCTGTCGCGGCAGCCGGTGATGAAGAAGACGGCAGGCTGCGGTGGAGCACTGAAGAGCACGAGCGAGGCGGGAGCGTGGTTGACGCTGGGGCCTGACGTGTTGTGCTTTGCCGCAGCCAAGGTGTGTGCGTCTGGTGGAGGCCGTCGTCGAGTTAGGTTTATTATTGGTTCATTTTTGTTTATGCGTTTTTATTGCATGCTCTTTAGTTCATGTTTCTTTATAAACAGGTGGAGGTGTGGTGTGATCGTGTACAGTGAGAGAGAGTGTGTGTGTAAGGGATTGTGTTTGAGTGTGTGAACGTATTAGTATGTCTATGTGTGATCGTGTATAGTTGAGTTGTTTATTGCGTGCAAGAGTGTGTGAGTGAGTGAACATAGTTATGTCGGTGTGAGTGTGTGTGTTTGTCAAGTGTTTATGCCCCGCGGCGGCGAGCGAGTGACCGGCTCGCCGTTGATTGGTTGTTTCAGTGGATGTGAGGACTCTGCGTGTGGGTGTGTGTGTGTGCTCCCGTATGTCACGGTGTGAGCGTGGTGTCTTGTTCGTGGTTCGTGGAATTGTGGTGTGACCTCTTGTAGGCGCCTGTCTGAATATACAAAATGTTAAAATTTCTGCTGTTAGGATTTAGCAATTGATATTCGCCCAAATATCTGTGCTACTCGATATTTATACGTTTTTGGGTACGCAGGATAGCGTCATTTTAGGAAATGTCTACAAACCGGAGGGTGTCGTGAGTAGTGATGCAAAAAACGTTTTTTTGGTTGTGTTTTTTTTTGCAAAAAACATGTTTTTTTAGGTTTTTTTTGTTTTGTTTATAGAATCAGCCTCAATTTTCATCGGATGTTGGAATTTAGTACATAGAAACGAGTTTAATTGACGTTTTGTAGATCTTTACGTGTCATATTTCAAAGATAATTTGATAATAGTATAAAAAACACAAATATTTATCAATAAATATCCCAGGAGACTGTTTGGAAGTGCGTCCGGGTAAGGTGCTTTAGGTTTTTTTCATTGAGAAAACCCATGTTTTTAAAGATGGTTTTGATGATGTGGATATTTGAAATAATTTATCAGCAGAGCAAAACAAATTCATTGAGTAATCATGTGTTTTTTATATAAAAGAAACCATGTTTTTTATGAAAACACGCAATGATGTTTTTCAAATTGGTTTTGAATTCGTTTTATTAATGTACAGATAAGAAAATGTTGACAGCAGAACAAGACAATTTAATTGGTTGGTCAAGTGTTTTTTGACAAACTCTTATTCAAACTAACGCTTTTTTAATGAAACAATGTCTTCTAAAACAGTATCTATGTAAGATATATTTGATTGATGTACGTTCAAATACATTTAGTATAGCAAGTTGCCTGCTGGTACGTATATGCGGTTGGTTAAACCACTTGATTTAAACTGTTTTTTAAACCATGTTTTTTTCAAAATAATTTTTTTTAAAACGGTTTTCGTAGATGTAGATATTTAGATAAAAATTAGCGGCAGATCAAGAAAAGTTTAACCAAATTAATTGGTTTTTAATAGTAACCTGTTTTTAGAACTGGTTTTATGGATGATGGTTTCTTTGATGTAGTCATTTGTGTTCAAATACCTTTTTGTATATTAAATATATTTCTTCAGTGGTTTTTTCCCTACAGGAAAATATTACCCGTTCTTCCGGTGAGGATTGCCACTCTGATTAATGCGACCCGCTTTTATTCGTAGTCTCATTAGGGACACTAAGTTTGTGTGCATATTTGTAGTCTTTGTGGAAATATTTGCAGTGTTTGTATTTTTATATTTGCAAATAATTGATCAGCTGAATGAAATGATGAAACTTATTATAATCAACGTAGTTCATTTCTGGTAGTAAAAAGGTAATATGTAAAAAAAAAAAAAAATTATGCCACCGGTTGTTTTTTTAAAAAACTGTTTCAGGTTTTAGCATAAAAACGGTTCTCAAACCCTGCTTTCTTACACAATGATTAACTCAATAATTGAATGCAAAGCTATACTGTACATAGAAGTGCCGCACTGTACCGTGCAAGCAATGATATAAGGGCTTTCAGACACATTATAACAATTTTATTGTGCATATTTAATGAAAATTCAACTTGATAGGGTCACTAATAGCATGAATAACACATGTGTTGAAAAAAAATCAGTCAACATCCCAAATATATATATATATATATATATATATATATATATATATATATATATATATATATATATATATATATATATATATCATTTCCATAATTTGAATTTTTTTGCATGACTTCAAAAAAAACAAAAAACGTGTTTTTATGGTCGAGGTTTTTTTTGGCAAAAACAGCGTATTTTTTAAAAAACCGTCGGTTTTTTTGAGGTCGCATCTCTAGTCGTAAGATGTTTGGAGCGTGGTATAATACGATTCCTGAGAAATTGTAACGAAAACACGGCCACGTGGCGGCAATGACGCACTGTGTATGTGCGTGTGCATGTATGTATGTGTGTGTGAGTGTTTGGGTGTGTGTGTATGTGCGATCGCTCCGCTGCTGCAAAATTATGCAAGAACAGTTCGGAGAAAAGATACAGTGCATTATCGCAGGGAAGTTTCTAGCAATCGCTCAAATGAATGACAAGAGTGGTATAGAATGAAAGCGAAAAACAAACACTAATGGAAAAACAATGTTAATTACAATTACAATATTGGCAAGCTACACATACACGCTCGAAAAACGCATCTGGAACATGCAACGTATAGTTTCGTATATTTTGTGAAAAGCGAAAAACGCATCTAGAACGCAAACGAAAAACGCATCTAGAACATGCAACGTATAGTTTCATAACAACGTATAGTTTCGCTACGCACTCTGCACACCACTGTGCATTTGCAAACGCTGCTGAGCTTTGAAAACGCTTGCTATATTATATATATATAAATATATATATATATATATATATATCGTGTGTGTGTGTGTGTGTGTGTGTGTCCACAACGGCACATTGTTGTATATTGGTGTGCGTGTCTGTGTTTTGAACATAAATGCATTGCGTCTGGTTTGTTCGTTCATCATTCAGGTGGGCGTATAGTACTAGTAATATAATGGGTGCTCACGGCCCACGGAACGATATATATATATATATATATATATATATATATATATATATATATATATATATATATATATATATATATATATATATATATATATTGTGGTTTTGAGATGTATTAGTTGACCGAATACGAACGAGGTTGAACAATGCGATGAGACAGAAAACAAACAATTAATACAATAAAAACTTCACCTGCAAATTCTCACAATTCAACAGCTCAAAGCGCTCCACGCTCGCAACAATAACCGCTCCACGCTCATGCCACACACTCCACCACCGCACTGCCCCATTACTTCTCCTCGCACCCTCTAAGCCCATTGATCACATACATATAATCAGCTAACACACTGGTAACGCCATCTAACGACAATATACACAAACAACGTGTCTCCTCATCACTCTATACATAAACACAAATAGTCATATAAACAATGCGTCTACACGGCAAAACCACACCTCCCCTTGATCTAAAGATCACTACGCCGTGTAGTCGCTCATCCACTCAGGAGCCCGCCTTTCTCTTTCGGACCGACGAGGAAGTCGATCACTTCCCGGCTCATGGTCAACCTGTTCACCTCCGACACCTTGATCTTCGTCTTCAGTTTCGCCGATCGACTCAACAACAACAGGACGTATATCCAAAACACGACGTGGAATACCATCAACCGACACATTATTCCGCGAATGAACACCAGTCACGGTACCCCTGTTCCATTGTGAAATGCACCGTCCGTCCGCCGGCTTCACCCAGACTTCTTCACCAATTTCCACCGAACATCTCTCTTGGTTGCTCTCTGATGTAGTCTCTATGCATGGATGCCGCCACTCATAGTTATGCACATTACGATGAGGAATAGACGTGGGCTCCACACCAACTCTGGGTGACACATTGTACCAAAACACGGCCGTTGTTGGTGGTACCTGTGCTCTCTCAGCAAGCGCTTCTATGGTGCGGTGATGGCGCTCGACGATACCATTGCCGCTTGGGCGGTATGCGGCGCGATAAAATGGCATGATTTTACACCGCCTCATCAGCTGCTGCATTTGTTGAGACCGAAACACACTGCTATTGTCCATGAGTAATTCACATACGGGTCCTCTCTCACGAAACACTTCATCAATATTCTTGCAAACCTGTTCAGCTGTGTCATTACGAAGTTCACGCCAGACTGCGAACCTGCCAGGACCGCAATCCACCATAGACAAATATTCACGTCCACGATAGTGTGTCACATCAATTGCCAATATTCGCCAAGGCTCACTTAGGTTCAGATGGCCTGGTGTATGAACCGCGGGTGCTGGGTCGATCGATTGGCATCGCTGACACCCTCGCACTACCCGCCGGACAACTTCTCGCGATATAGTGGGATCCACCTGTCGTGCCAAGAATAATCTGCGGTCAACTCCCATGTGATCCATGTTGTGCATTTCTCTCACGTCGTTCACAGATGTCATGCACACATTCACGTTAGCTTCAGGACAGCGCGACGTATTTCTCGACCACCCCGCCGGCAATCCTAGCTACTGCTTTTTAACGCGAGATAGTATATCCGCTTTATTTGCTGTCGTTGGAACACTGGTCACACTAACTATCAATCCCAGCTCCGAAATCAAGTCACTCAGTATACCTAACCGTCGTTTCACGAGGATTTCGGCTGCACCCTTGGTCACAGATGTCATGCACACATTCACGTTAGCTTCAGGACAGCGCGACGTATTTCTCGACCACCCCGCCGGCAATCCTAGCTACTGCTTTTTAACGCGAGACTTTTGACTAAAGAAAGAAGAATTACTCTTCTTTCTTTAGTCAACAGTATAACGACCCATCCAGCTACTGTAGCGGAATCTGTCCGAATCTCAATTTCCTCGAGCTTCCATTTCACTGCCAGATTCACTCCTTTCAACACAGCTTCTAATTCTGCAACATTGATGTGATGCACATCTTCCCTCTTCCTCTGCCACGATGCGTCCTCGACAATATTTTCGTCAATTTCTATCGCTGCACCAATGGCAAGCATGCTGGCGTCACACCACACAATACCGTCATTAGTTTTTCGAACATGCCATGTTCCCCCCACTGGGTCATTCGCTGTCACCCTCTCAACCATATCTTTTGTCAAACGCAACACGTTATCCCCTACAACATCATCCCACTGGACACAATCAGCATGACGCTTGAGGTAGCTTCAAGCGGGCCTCAGCCGTCCGGCGACGGGGTAGTGGCCGATCAACTTGCCACAAAGTGAGAACAATTGGCGTTTCGTCATATCGTCCGGAGCGGCAGGTACTACGCTCCCTATGCGGTACACCAAATGCCCCTGCTCGCTCTTTTGCAGCTGCAACCCAAGAACAGCACTTTGCTCAATCGGCACCGGTTCTTTGGCTTTCAGCCCATACTTGGCTAGATGGTCAACTACCGCTGCACCTGACACTATCGACTCTTGCACAACGATATCGTCTATGAACGAATCCGTCGCTTTTTCAACCAGTGACGCTTGCTGTAGGACCGTACGCACAATTCGGGTCATGGCTTTAGGCGCAGAACACAGCCCAAACCCCATTCTAGTCAGACAGTATATATTTCCATCATATTTCACTAATTAGTGTTTCCACAATTTTTCTGCTACGTGAACCTGGAGGTACGCAGCCTTCAAATCCACGATCGATACTGGTCCTTCTATACGTCTCCATTATCTTAATGTTTCCCCGCATACATCGATAAATTCATCTCCAGTGTGACTGTGCAAAAAAGAGTTGAGCTGGCGGAAGTCCAATACTGGCCTAACTTTGTTCTTGGTAGGTTGAACGAACGCTAGCAATGGCAATACACCCACATTTTGCGTACCCGTCCAAGGCACCAAAATCTTCTCGTCAACCCACCTACGCACCTCGGCACCAAATTCTTCCCTCACAGCATCATCAAGTGTCCTCTCGTAACAACCAATTTTCTTTGTTAGTACCGGGTTCTGCAATTTCGTTAACCATTCGACTTTCCACCTTTCACCATCAAACGACGCGCGAAAATCTGGATCCTCGATGCTCAGATTTCGCGGACCATCATTTCTACTGTTTTTCTCACGCACATTTGGTACTGGCACGCTGTCACACTCCATCTCCATTGCACAACATGACTGTTGTCCGAATCGAACAGATTTCTCACTCACAGTCACTCCACCCAAATGATTGATCAAATCCATTCCAATCACAATATCAATGTTGCTAACAAGCTCATCAACCACTATGGCCTTCACTTTCACATACTCATTCTGTACTCCCACTGTAATCCAAGCTTCACCCCTACACTGCACTTGTCTACCATCAAACGCGAGCATCACACATTCACCGTCAATATATTTTACAAAGCTTGTTTTTACGACCACAGCTGCACAACCAGTATCAATCAATGCCTTCGCCTTCATCTCATCTATCGTTACGTCAATAATTGGCAGGCCTGACGATTGCGCCATTATTGGCTCATTGGAGTGACTGCTGGCGCACAAGCCACCCCACTCAAGTTTTCCGACTTGCATTCAAATGACTTGTCCGTCTTTTCCGCACCGATAACACACGATTGGTTTACGTTTGCTACAGTAGCGTGCCATGTGAGGCCCTCCACACACGAAGCATCGTCCGGTGAATCTTCGCGAAGCAGCATTATCTCGCAGCTGTGATTCCCTGCTCCCACTGACCGCTTCACCGGCGGCCACCACATTCAGGGCTCTATTAGCAGCCAACACACGGGCATGGGCAATCAGCTCGCTGGTCGTCATCTTTAGAACATTCGGTAAACGCTGAAGCGTGACTCTGATGTCGGCAGGAAATCCATTCACAAACGCGAGTCTCGTTGCATGCTCAACACCTGCATTATCGAAACTGGCCAGTCCAGCCAACCTTCTGATCTGATTGGCATATACATCAACAGATTCGCCACTCCATCTTTTCTCACACAACTTTCTATGCGCCGTGAACGCATCATCCGTGAATGCTCCAATCAGCATTTGCTGAATCTGATCAGCATTGTCCTGGGCCTCTTCAGACAGCTCTAAATATAGCGCTAACGCATCCCCCTCAAGATACAGCGGAATGAAACTGGCTAGGTCAGATACACCTTGCAGCTTTGCTACCAACGTTGCTTTCTTTAACCACGCCACAACGTCTCCATCGCCGGCAAACTCTCTGATCATATCGTGAGATATTTTTGTCATTATGGCCGGTTAGCTTGTGGTTTTGAGATGTATTAGATGACCGAATACGAATGAGGTTGAACAATGCGATGAGACAGAAAACAAGCAATAAATACAATAAAAACTTCACCTGCAAATTCTCACAATTCAACAGCTCAAAGCGCTCCACGCTCGCAACAATAACCGCTCCACGCTCACGCCACACACTCCACCACCGCACTGCCCCATTACTTCTCGCACCCTCTAAGCTCCACCCATTGATCACATACATATAATCAGCTAACACACTGGTAACGCCATCTAACGACAATATACACAAACAACGTGTCTCCTCATCACTCTATACATTAACACAAATAGTCATATAAACAATGCGTCTACACGGCAAAACCACATATATATATATATATATATATATATATATATATCGTTCCGTGGGCCGTGAGCACCCATTATATTACTAGTATTATACGCCCATCTGAATGATGAACGAACAAACCAGACGCAAATTAGCTCTAGAATATATAGCAACTTGCTAAAAATTGCTTCCATATTGTAAACAAACGTGCAAATTGTGTAAATTATGTAAACGAAATAAGTGCGATATGTGAAACAATTGGAATGTTTGAATTTTCAGGGAAGTTGCAAACCGACTTTTGTACGATTCTCGAATCGACACGCTTTCGAGTAACACTTTATGGATGCTTCCATCGGCTTGGCAAATACTGCCGATCTAGTGAGTATTCATCCGTTCTCCACATTGTAGTAAATTTGTGTAGCAAAAGACAGATAGTTGGTTTTTTATTAGTACACATCCTGTGATAACACATGCAATTATAACGTCCTGGTCTGGTTTCCCTGCCACTTACGAATAAATATGCTATGCAAACAACGCCACCCATAGCGGATATTGAATAATTTATATTAAATAATTTCTTTCTACGGATGCCTAGTCAAATGTTGGAGGTTTATGTTTGGGGTATAAAGTGTCTTGGATGCGTAACGATCGCTACGTTGTAAATAGTTATATGACTTGTCGCAGAAGCGCTATTAGCGCCGTAATTATGTATTTGGGTCAAGTGATTACGTCTCCCTGTGTTATGTTACATTTTCGGAGTCAGGCTGGAATCAGATATACGCGCTGGCTTTGCAAAGAAGAAATGTACACTGGTAACTTTTTTGGACATACGACAGGCCTACGACACCGTTCAACCTCAAATCCTTATTCGAAAAATATATAGGCTCGGTATACAGGGTAACATGATGCATTTTTTAACCAATTTTATCACTGGACCTCGACAATTTTACGTACGTATGGCAAATTATACATCGCGCAATTTTAATACCACGATTGGACTACCTCAGGGCAGCTGTCTGTCACCGATTCTTTTTAATATCATGATCGATGACTTGTTTTGTAATATACCCAACGCAGTACAATACTCGCTTTATGCTGATGATTGCGCGATTTGGACTTGCGACTACGACGCCCGCCGCGCTTTTGGTCTCCTTCAAATGACGCTGGACGGGCTGTCGAGGTGGTCCGCGCAGAACGGGTTAGACTTCTCCGCCCACAAATCGGCAACCGTTTTTTTCTCATCAAATCTCCATCAGACACCTGCGGTGCATCTCTCTATAGCTGGACAGGATATACCCTACATGCCGCAATTCAAGTTCCTTGGAATGGTGTTGGATAATCGGCTAAACATGAGAGGTCACATTGAACACCTGAGACAGAAAAGTATGAAGCGAGTCAACATAATGAAGGCGATACAAGGACAGTACAGCGGCGCCGACACCACGACGATGGTCCGACTGTACAAAAATATGGTTCGCCCGATTATCGAATACGGAGTGGAGGTGTACACAGCAGCGTCACCGTCAGTTCTGCAGCCACTCAACACGGTGCAGAACGACTGTCTGAGACTGGCCACCGGTGCCTTCAGAACAAGTCCGGTCAAATTGCTGCACGGTTACACAGGAGTCGAATCTCTGACAATACGCCGACAAGAGCTGTCACTGAGATATTTTGCGAAAGCAATATCGAAACATACTCATCCAGCACATTACATTGCTGCGGAAACTCCACCGTCTTTCAGAAATCCGCGACGACCACAGCTCGTCCAGAACATAGGCACCAGAGGCCGGCAAGCCAAGCGGTATTTACAGATCGACGGCGAGTTATCGTACTCAGAACCAGTGACGCCACCGCCATGGTTAATGACGCGCCCTCTAGTCGAATACCTGTGTGAACACAAAACAACAAATGATGCACACGTAAGACAGGAGTTCCTCAAAGTGAGAGCAGAAAACCCTGATGCAATCTTCGTGTACACCGACGGTTCACGAGCAGACGGCCGCACGGCATGTGCTGTGTACACTTCCGACACAAACAGGACCGGCACAAATCAGCCGCTACCGTCTGCCAGACTGGGCGTCTGTCTTTGACGCCGCACTCTACGCCATTCTCAAGGCAACCAAATTGTGCAAGGAAGCCAGCTTCACGAAATCTTTCATAGTTTCCGACTCTAAATCTGCGATTTTAACTATTGAACACCAGCACATCGATTTTATTCCTCAACAAATTTTAGAAGATAATAGGATTATGGAAATGCACGGCCAACAATGCACATATTTATGGGTGCCAGGGCACAAGAACATACGTGGCAATGAGGCAGCTGATAGAGAAGCCAAGGAAGCGTTGAACTTGCCGATCACAGTCTTCTTTAGCAGAACAAAAACAAACATAAAAAACATGATAAGACGGCAAGTGAACACCTCAATAAGCTCGCAATGGAAGCACTTGGGCAACAAGTATTTGCTGTAGTATATATATATATATATATATATATATATATATATATATATATAATTATTTTTACATATTGCTTATCATGTTAATTGCATTGATGTTAATTGCTTGTTAATTTATAATTGTGAGAGTTCCTGAGTTGCCATGGCAACGCAACGGAAAAATGTAACACGGGGAGATTTTTGGCAGGGAGTGAGAGAAGAGTGAGGGGAACGGAAGGAGTGTTTTACGTGTATTGGAGTTTGTTGAAAGTGTTGTTTCATTGTTAACTGTTTTATAATAAAAAACCACAAGCTATTTCGGCATGGCAAAAATTTCCCAAGATATGATAAATCCATTCAATGGAGACGGAGATGTTGTCGCATGTGTAGCGACTGCGCCGCGTTCGCGACTGCGCCGTGTGTTTGATTATTACATTGTTATTTTATCTGTGTACCATATAGTTTATTTCATCATATCTTCTTATGTGTGTCTCATGTTTGATTGTAAATATCATGCCACAAATCTTGGCATGCATGTTGTGTGACACTGTCACTGTGCTCGATACCCCGTGTTTTTCCTCCTTCTTGCTGGCGCGCTCGTAGCATACACATCGTGTCTTCTCGTTCTCGTGTGATATTAAACTCGCATCAATTCCTAGTGTTTTCCACGCTAAACTGGTGAACCCGACGTGATTTTGTTTTAGTTTTTGTTTTTTGATTTCGTGAGTCATGCCCAACGACACCGCCGCTTTCCCGCACTTAACAGACGGCGAGCCAGTGCAACGCGAAGATGAAGGCGACAACGGCCGACCTGCCACATCATTCCGGCTGCCGCCTTTCTCGCCCGAGGAGCCAGAACTCTGGCTCACACAGGTGAGCTGCGCGTTTGCCGTTTCGGGAATCACTTCACCCGTCAGGCAGTTCCAGTTCTTAGTGGCCAATCTGCCGATGGATGTGGCCACAGAGCTGAAAGACGTCATCAGGGGGCCGCCGAATTTTCAACTTTTGTGCGAGAAGCTGACGACGCGCATGGCGCAGTCACGAGCGGCCCGGCTGGACGCCATGCTGCGGCACCAGCATCTGGGCGACCAGAATCCGTCGCAGCTGCTCCGCCGCATGCGAGGGGAGCTCGAAGGGGCCGGTAGCTCTTCTGTCGACACCGGGCTACTTCGAACCCTGTTTCTACAGCGGCTGCCCAACAACGTCAAGGCGGCAATCTCTTTGCTGCCGGACACGACGTCACTCAGCGAGCTGGCGGCCGCCGCCGACCGCTTCATGGACGCCACACGTGCCGACCAGCCGCTGGTGTCCGTAGCGGCGGTGCAGTCGACGCACGAGGCAGCCCGCGGCAGTGCCAGAGCGGATCCGGCTGTGCAGCAGCTGCTCGCCGCCGTTACAGAGCTGACCGCAGCTGTGCGTGAGATGACGACGGCACGCGCACGAGAGCCGGCACCAGGAACGTATCGTCGACAGCGCAGCCGCTCCAGAACGCGCTCACCGCCACGCACCGACGAAGCCGACGCCGGTATGTGCTATTACCATCGTGCGTTCGGCCGCGACGCCATCAACTGCCGCGCGCCGTGCAGCTTCCGGCCGACTTTAAACTAGCCGCGCTGGGGCAAGTAGCGCCCGTCTCAGCGACACAACCACAGCCGCTGTTGTTCGTCACCGACCTGACCTCCGGCCAGAGTCTGTTGGTGGACACCGGCGCCCAGGTCAGTGTGTGGCCGCGCAGCAGATTGCAACAGTCAGCCGTGGAGAGCTCCGACAGCAAACCGCGGCTGCGTGCGGCGGACGGTCGACCGATCACCGCTCACGGAACGTACCGCGCCACACTGCGTCTCGCCGGCATGTCGGCCGTCACGTACAAGTGGTGCTTCGTCGTCGCCGACACTCCGACGGCCATCCTGGGTGCCGACTTCCTCGCCAACTTCCGGCTCTCCATCGACATGGCGCAGCGGCAGCTCAGTGACGGCTCGTCTGTCGCATTTTCGACGCCACATCCGGCCATAGCGGCGGCGTGTGGTATCATGAGTGTGAACCCCATGAACTGGGAGCACGTACTGCAGGAGTTCCCGACGATCACCGCACAGCCCGACTTCAACCGGCCGCCGGTACACAACACGGTGCACCGCATCCCGACACAGGGACAGCCGGTGTACGGCCGCGTCCGTCGCCTCGCACCGGAAAAACTCGCGGCAGTGCGGCGAGAGTTTGACAGACTGCTATCGCTGGGCATCGTCCGACGCTCGTCCAGCGCATGGTCGAGCCCGCTTCACGTGGTTCCCAAGGCGGACGGTGGTCTGCGAGTGTGCGGCGACTACCGCGCACTCAACGCCATCACCAAACCCGACCGGTACCCGGTGCCGTTTCTGCACGACAGCGTCGCCCAACTCGCCGGCTCCACCGTTTTTTCGCGGCTCGACATTGTGCGCGCATATCACCACATACCTGTCGCAGAAGAGGACGTGCCGAAGACCGCCGTGGTGACGCCGTTCGGCCTCTTTGAGTTTCGCAGGCTGTGCTTTGGCCTGCGGTCTGCCGCACAAACGTTCCAGCGTTTCCTGGACGAGGCACTTCGGGGCGTCGACGGCTGTTTTGCGTATGTAGACGACATACTCGTGGCCAGCAAGTCGGTGGAAGAGCACGAGCGACATCTGCGCGCTGTTTTGCAGCGACTCAACGACATCGGAGTGCAGCTCAACGTCGGCAAATGTGTCGTGGGCGTGTCGGAGCTAGACTTCCTCGGACACCATCTGTCTCACGCCGGGGTGGCGCCCACGGCCAAGAAAGCGGCCGAGGTACAGAGCTTTCCCGAGCCGGCCACACAGGCGCAGCTACGCCGTTTCATCGGGATGGTAACGTTCTACCACCGGCTGATACCGCAGGCATCCCAACTGCTCGCCCCACTACACGCGCTAATCGACACGAGGACGAAGCGCTCACAGAAGCCGGTCACATGGACGCCGGACGCCCGAGATGCTTTCTCCCGGGCCAAACGAGCACTCACCGACATCGTGCAGCTGGCCTTCCCGGTCACCGGGGCCCCACTGAGCGTGCAGGTAGACGCGTCCGCCACAGGAGTCGGTGGTGTACTGCACCAGTACGTCGACGGAGTCTGGAGGCCACTGAGCTTCCACTCGCGACAACTGACACCGACCGAGAGGCGCTACAGCACGTTCGGCAGGGAGCTGTTGGCCGCGTACAGCGCCGTGCGCCACTTCCGCCACACGCTGGAGGGCCGAACTTTCACCCTTTTCACCGACCATAAGCCGCTCACGTCAGCCATCGGTTCGGGAGCCGACACGTACTCGCCACGGGAGGTGCGCCATCTGGACTACGTGTCACAATTCACGTCGGACATCAGACACGTTCCCGGCGAGCAAAACCCAGTGGCCGACGCCCTCTCGCGCACCGTCGGCATGCTGGTCGCTCCGACGCCGCCGTTCGACGATTTTTCAGCGCTGGCCGACGCGCAACAGGAAGACGCCGACACGCTACAGCTGGTGCAGGCCGCTGACGGGGATCACTCCCTGAAGCTGAGGCACGTGCCGCTCGACTGCGGGCGCCGTCTGTGGTGCGACTACTCGACCGGCCGGTGTCGTCCAGTGCTGCCGACGGCACTGCGGCGGCCGTTCTTCAACCTGCTCCACGACCTCGCACACCCGGGCGTAGCCGCCAGTCAGAAGATGGTAGCCGAGCGGTTCGTGTGGCGCGGACTGAAAAAAGATGTCCAGAGCTGGGTTCGAACATGCCTTCAGTGTCAACGCGCCAAGACACACCGACACACGCGTGCAGCACCACATGCCTTCCGCCCTCCATCCAGCCGATTCGCCGACCTCCATATCGACTTGGTGGGTCCCCTGCCGACCTCAGACGGGTTCACGCATATGCTGACGATCATCGACCGCTACACGCGATGGATCGAAGCAATTCCGCTGGCTCGCACCACAGCCGAGGATGTCGCGAAGGCGTTGCTGCGACAGTGGATCGCACGTTTCGGGGTGCCCGACTCGATCGTGAGCGATCAAGGTCCGCAATTCGAGTCGCGGTTGTGGTCCTCATTGATGACGCTTCTGGGTGTCAAGAAGAAGCGCACCACAGCGTACCACCCTCAGGCGAACGGCCTCGTTGAGCGGGCCCACCGGCAGCTCAAGGCCAGTTTGCGCGCGACCTGCAACAACAACAACTGGACCGACCGTCTCCCGCTGGTGCTGCTCGGCATACGCTCGGCCGTCAAGACCGACATCGGGTGCTCCAGTGCGGAACTGGTTTACGGCGAGCCGCTTCGTTTGCCAGGTGAATTGGTGACACCTTCCGCTGCACCGGAATTGTCACCCATCACGTTTTGTGAGCGACTCAAAGCTGCCATGCATGAGCTTCGCCCGACGCCGCCACGCCAGACACAGCACCAGTCACACGTGCCGCACGCCCTTCGCTCGTGCACGCACGTCTTTGTTCGTGCCGACGGCCACTCAGGTCTGTCGCCGGTCTACCGCGGACCATTCAGTGTTGCCGAACGCGACGAGAAAACGCTGTCCATCCGAAGCGGCGCCCGTCAAACCCGCGTGAGCATTGACCGCTGTATTCCGGCTCACCTGGAACTTACGCCGGGTGAAGACGGGCAATCCCCACACATCAACCGACCACCGACACACTATGAGAGTCCAGGGTCAGCCGCGCCAAAGTCCATTCTACGGAGAACCCGTCCGACGGCGTCAACCGTAAAAACGGTGGTGTTCGTCAACGCCCCGGTGGTACACTGGATACCGTCACGCCCCGTCCACCAGCAACGGCGCGTCGCGTGTCGGGGACGAAATTTCTACCTCCCACTGCAGCTGAACGTCGCGACACCGTCACCGACATCCACCGACGCCATCGACCACTCGGCGCCTGCGACGCCGCAGAGCGCCTCGGACTCTACAGCGCCGGCGCCACCGCTAGTCAGAGACACCGTCGTTCATTACACGCGTTCCGGCCGCGCAGTGCAACTGCCGGCCCGCTACAGATAGGGGGGAGGTGGTGTAGCGACTGCGCCGCGTTCGCGACTGCGCCGTGTGTTTGATTATTACATTGTTATTTTATCTGTGTACCATATAGTTTATTTCATCATATCTTCTTATGTGTGTCTCATGTTTGATTGTAAATATCATGCCACAAATCTTGGCATGCATGTTGTGTGACACTGTCACTGTGCTCGATACCCCGTGTTTTTCCTCCTTCTTGCTGGCGCGCTCGTAGCATACACATCGTGTCTTCTCGTTCTCGTGTGATATTAAACTCGCATCAATTCCTAGTGTTTTCCACGCTAAACATGGATCAAAAAAGTGCGACTTGTTGCCAAGCTCCAGAAAGTGGATGATGTGGCGAGTCTGCTCCCACTGTACTTGGAAGGCTCTGCCCTTGCAACATATTTAGAAATGGAGGATAATGATCAGGAAGATGCTGACAGAATCGAAGAAAAACTAAAGGAAGTATTTTCAGACAGTGCCTTCATTGCGTATCATAAATTGACCAGAATGAGATGGACAGGTGAGCCCATTGATGTGTTTTCAAATGAAATAAGGCGGTTGGCTGGACTGTCAGGATTTGTTGGAGAAGGTCTTGATAATATTGTAAAGTTATCATTCGTGAACGGATTTCCTGATGACATCAGCAAGCAGTTGCAGCAGATCAACAATGTGAGGCGTGTTCCATTGGGCGAAGTGCTTAGCAGGGCCAGAGTACTTGCTGTGAGAGGAGAGAGCTCCGTGAACGCAGTGGCGACGAACAACACGCTGACTGACAGAAGAAAAACTGCAGTGCGCCGGAACTCATTCGAAGACAAATGCGTCGTACGCGGAGAGCCTCATATAGCGCGAAGTGGCAGCCATAGAAAATCAGTGACGTGTTTTAGATGTGGCAAGGAAGGCCACATTGCAGTTCAGTGCACCGCTGATCCGGGAAACGAGCAAAGGGGAACTGGTGCGCCAGCAGTCACCCCTTTGACTCACTGATGGCGCAGCCTGGCAGACTGCCTCTGGTCAATGTTTTAGTTGCAGGCAGAAATGTTCGGGCATTAGTGGATACCGGTTGTTCAACAGTTGTCGTGACGACTAAGATTGTTAAGAATTATGAGGCAGGTGGTTTCATAAGTGCGTTTGACGGGAGGCAGGTGCAATGCCGAGGGAAGACCTGGGTCAACTTGACAGTGGATGGCAGAAGCGTGAGAGCGCGTGCGATGGTAGTTGATAAGATAGTGAACGACATAGATTGTGTATTAGGGATGGATGTGATTGATTGTCTTGGTGGTGTATTTGTGACAAATAATGGTGTCAAATTTGGGGATTGCAGTTGTGTTGCTGTGGGTGCTGAGACACCAGAACCAGGCAATATAACATACCATAGTAAGAAAAATGAGAGTACACAATTGAGTATCAACGATAAAGATTTTTTCGCGTCGTTCGATGGAGAAAAATGGGAGGTAGAATGGTTTGTGAAGGAAGACTCCCCAGTGTTAAATAACTCTATCGGCTGCTACAATCAAACAATAAAGTCAGAAACACGTCACGAGTTTGACACCGAAGTGAAACGTTGGATAGCAGAAGGGATTCTGGTGCCGTGGACAGGCAACACAAAGTCGGGTGTATTACCGTTGCTTGCAGTGGTGCAACCGACGAAGAGAAAAGTTCGCCCAGTACTCGATTTTCGAGAATTAAATGAATATGTGAGTAGTCATACGGGTGATGAATTCATCGATATATGTAATGAAAAATTGAGGAAATGGAGGTGCATCGATGGTCCTGCGTCTGTGGTAGATTTGAAGACGGCATATCTGCAAATTCACATGTCAAAGAAATTATGGAAATATCAGTTGGTCAAATACCGCGGCAAAGTCTACACTCTGACTAGAATGGGTTTTGGGTTATGTTCAGCCCCTAGAGTAATGACAAAAATTGTGCGAACGGTGCTGCAGCAGTCAGATGTCATTGAGCGTGCTACCGACTCATACATCGACGATATTATCGTAAATGAGGCCATAATTTCAGCGAAGGCAGTGGTGCAACATCTACAGAAATATGGATTGGTGGCAAAACAGCCAGTGCCTATTGAGGAAGGTGCTGTGCTGGGCTTGTAAGTGTTCAGAAACAGAAATGGTGCACTTGTGTACAAAAGAGGAAATGAAGTTCCACAGTCGGTTGATAAATTAACAAAAAGGGAATTGTTCTCGTTGTGCGGAAAATTGGTAGGCCATTACCCGGTGGCGAGGTGGTTGAGACTGGCCTGCAGTTTCATTAAACGCAGAGCCCATGGCGGACATTGGGACAGACTGGTCGGTGACAATGTTGTGAAAATGGTTCGAGAAGTGTTAGATAGAGTAAGGCGTGGTGACCCTGTAGGGGGTGTGTGGAATGTGCCAAAAACAAAGAAGGGGGTGGTGTGGTGTGACGCTAGCAACTTGGCCGTTGGCGTGGCGCTGGAGATTGGTGGTCATACTGTTGAGGATGCAGCGTGGCAGCGGAAGGAGTCCGATGTTCACCACATCAATGTCGCTGAACTGGAAGGGGTATTGAAAGGATTGAATTTGGCTGTCAAGTGGAATTTGACCGATGTGGAAGTACGCACTGATTCAGCAACGGTATTGGGCTGGGTCAACGCAGCCTTAAATAAGGAGAGAAGAATCAAGACAAAAGGTGCAGCTGAGCTTCTGATAAAGCGACGGTTGGGTATACTGTGTGACTTGGTGGAGGAGCTCGAGCTGAAATTAAAGATTGTGCGAGTTCCCACCACGGTAAATAAAGCAGACGAGCTGACCCGCGTCAATAAAGAATGGCTGGCAATGCCCGTAGAAAGTGAAGAAGAGAATCATTGCACCGCGTCGAGTTCTAGTGTATGTGCTATGACATCGGAAAGACTCGCTGAACTCCATGCATTACATCATATGGGTGTGGATAGAGCACTTTATTTAGCGCGACAAGAGGATCCAAGAGTGACACGAGACCAAACACAACGTGTTGTTCAATGCTGTGTTCGATGCCAATCAATCGATCCAGCACCAGTCCAGCACACGTCCGGAAACCTAAATGTATGCAAGTCATGGTCAAGATTGGCCATTGACGTGACTCATTACCGCCAGCAAACATATCTGTCAATGGTGGACTGCGGTCCAGGTCGGTTCGCCATCTGGCGAGAGTTGCGTGCTGAGAACGCAGAGCTGGTGTGTGCCATTCTCGATGAGATATTCAGGGAAAGATGTCCAGTTCTCGAGCTGCTCATGGACAATGGTATGGTGTTTAGATCAGAGCAAATGAGAAGACTGATGGAAAGGTGGAAGATACAACCCTATTTCAGAGCTGCATATCGCCCAAGTGGTAACGGCATTGTAGAGCGTCACCATCGTACCATCAAAGCTTTGGCAGAGAGAGCTCAAGTGACACCGTTGTCGGCAGTGTTTTGGTACAATATGACGCCACGCGAGGGCTTGACTCACAATTCGGTACCACATAAACACGTCCATGCATACGAGTGGAGAAATCCATCGTTAGAAATGCCGCCGAGACGCGAGTCCACTCAGTCTTCCATCAGCGTAGGGGACGAAGTTTGGGTGAAGCCACCCGTTCCTAAATGTACAACGCAGTGGACGCGCGGTAGAGTAACAGACATCAATTCGCCAAACAACATTTCTGTAGACGGGATGCCGCGACATATATTGGATGTGCGGCCGGCAAGAGACGCTCATGACGAACGCCACGTTCCTACAGATGCAGAGCACGACGATGCGGAATTGCCTCGGCGCTCAACAAGACAACGGAAGACCCCGGCGTGGCTAGATGATTATGTTACTGATTGATCTTCAGATGAAGGGGGCATGTAGTATATATATATATATATATGTATATATAATTATTTTTACATATTGCTTATCATGTTAATTGCATTGATGTTAATTGCTTGTTAATTTATAATTGTGAGAGTTCCTGAGTTGCCATGGCAACGCAACGGAAAAATATAACACGGGGAGATTTTTGGCAGGGAGTGAGAGAAGAGTGAGGGGAACGGAAGGAGTGTTTTACGTGTATTGGAGTTTGTTGAAAGTGTTGTTTCATTGTTAACTGTTTTATAATAAAGATCACCGAAGATCAATGATCAAAGATTACCAAAGATCACCGAAGTGCCCGGGCCATGGTCCACTACCGTCTCTGGGAAGAGACCACTAGAACGAGCAGTGGCCCGGTTGAGACTGGGGCACACGGCATTGACGCACCGCTACCTCCTGGCTAGGGAGGCACCGCCGATGTGCAACGCATGTCATTGCCGTGTGACGATTCCCCATATCATTTTACATTGTGAGAAATACTCGTCTGCTCGCACTCATCTTACCAATGCATGCCTCGCAAAAACATTCCCATCACAATAGAAACCATACTAGAGCCCAACCATCCGGAAATTGAAAAAGCACTAGTCATGTTTTTAACTGGGTCTAGACTCACCCGTATATTGTAGAGGAAATGCACGCCAACGTACTACCCAGTATGTGACTACGAACCGGAACAAACGAACCGGAAGTGACCTCATATCAACCAGACATATCAATCCACTGTCTGCGACATTATTTAAAATAATTGAGATTTCAAGCCATCTTCATCATCATTCATAGTCTTATTCCATCCAAATCATTTTCAATTTAATCTGATTTTATCCATATCCGACACAAATCGATAAACGGCGCAAAATGGTCGATTCCGGCTGAAGCGCCTGACGAAAACAACAACACAACATTTTCGGAGTGACACGTAGCTCTGTAGGTTCCCAGGTAAGTATAGGTAAGTGATAAGAAATTATTGGGGTTAGGCTTGTACAGTTTGTTTCTTTTGTGTTGTGAATATATTGGGTTATTGTTAACGCCTCTTCCTTGCTGGTGAGCCGCGACATTATAGTGTCGCGTTATGCTCTAGCACAATGGTTCTTAACCTTTGTCCTCTGATTCCCCACATCCTAATAGGCCATCTCTTCATTTTCCACAACAGCGCTGATAAATTCAATAAATCAGTTTTACATCAAAGTAAAGTGTACTCCGTGGTGTAGTGGTTAGCACACCCGCCTCACAAGAGGGAGGGAGGTCCGTGGTTAATAACCCGGCGGAGCAGAATTTTCTTGGGCGAATTTTATAATCCCACAGCCCTTGTCCACCCACCAGGAAATGATGGTACCAGATATCAGTCATGAGTTGTGCCATGCATGCTGGGAGGTGGCTCTCTCTAATACGCCGTTCGTCCTTGTGGCGTCATAGCGTGGAGAGAGACGGTTTCGCGGTGGCAGCGAGCTGCACGGTGCACGCCTGTGTGTTCATAAGCTTCGGCTTCTTCCCGTGTAGCAGCTGCCATTAGGCCTTTAACCTTTAACGTCAAGATGTCATTAGAAACAAAATACACCAATTCGAATTGATATAACACATATTTTTCCTTCTGTCCGACCTTTAGCTTCCCACTTGGCAACTCTTCCATTACCCACCAGTGGGGAATTCCCCACAGGTTAAGAACCACTGCTCTAGCAGGTCGGTTTTTTGAACACCGATCATAATCAAGCTGTTATGTAATTTACAAATAAATACGAGCCGGAAAATATTATCCCGAGCCTGAAAATATTATTCCGAGCCTGATAACATCTGTAGAACTTCTTGGGCATAAACAACATGCATTTTATATAGCATGTATCATGAATTTGCTTTCTTCTTTCACCAGTCAGCCTCTGTTTGGATGTGAAATTATCGTTGCGCACTGATTCAATCAATTCATTTTATCGTCTTACATTTTGAAGTAAACAGCGAAAAATCGGGATAAATATTTCCTTTTAAATTTGCTGATAGTAATAGTTCTTTCGTTATTTGTGTTAAAGGGTGCACCGGCCACTGGGACCATATGGCACCCCCCATTCTATTTAAAGCTAAACTACCTTAAAATGATGCACATGAAGAATGGAATGATGAAATAAATGAGTGTGATGGTGAACGAAGTGGATGTGAAAGTCAAGAAATACAAATCAGAAGTAATTTGCCTTTTATGGGCAAAAGCCGTAAAAACTCAAAAAGGCCAATCAATCAATCAGGCATATCAATGACCGCCGACTGCTCCTCTACAAGAATCTGGTCAATAGATCCAGAGATGCCCATGTCGATTTCGACGGTGGAAAGTTCTAACGAGCTACCTCCCTCATCGAGAGGTCGTCTGCGACGGCGCCCTGTGTGATTTCGCGATTATGTAGCTTAATCCTTAAGTGTGGGGGTATGTAGCGTCGTAGGGTGTGTTTGGTGTACGCCGATTCACGTCTATCGCTGCTTATATTTGTAACTATTGTAATTGTGCGCGTTACGCCACGTACACATATGCTCAGGTTTTTCGTGTGGCTTACGCGTTTCTGACGTGTACCTATTATTAAGTGCCACGTAAGAGGTTAAGGCGTACTGGTAAGTAACTTGCGTCTTTGGTTCATTCTGTTGCTGGTTATCATAGGGTCAGGTTGTATTTAGTTCTTGTTTGTTATTGAATATAGTCCTTGTTCGGTGCCGTCTTTCCATCCACTGGGTCACTACAGTTGTATTATGTATTTATCGTTATTTTCGGGAGTTTTATTTTACTTTATTTAATGTTAGTGTTATATTTAAACATGTTCTTTTTGCTGTGTTGGCCACTTTCTGCGTTCTAATTGGTCCACGTCTGACCTGTCGCTGGCGTGGCACCTGATTTGCCCACGTTATCAATGACCGGAGCGTATAGATTGAGACACCACTCACACACATATAGATTGTACATTGTTCATTGTTCACGCTTTGGCGTTGTAAGCGAAATATATTGCTTCCTTGTGAGTGCTGTCTTTTCTGTAGCGAATCGCTACACATTCAATGTCCTATATCACGCTTTACTGCTTTCAGCTTATCAGGACAACTTTTATCCCAAACACGCTGACACCGCAATCGAATTTGTGTTTGAATAATTAGATTTATGTCCGAAAACGGAACGGGTAAATTTGAAGAATGTGAGTCAAAATTACGGTCGGCAGCGCGCTTTGCGGCTCTGTCGGCCCGCTCATTACCCACAATACCAACGTGGGCCGGAATCCAGCACAATACTACACGCTGGCCCTGCTGATGAAGCCGGTTATGCATGATGTGAATGCGTTGTATAAATGGGTAATTATTAAAGCGTGAGAGGGATGATATTGCACTTAAAGAGTCATAGAGAATATAAAACATGATTGGGACGATCAGCGAATGAAAAGCAGGGCAAATATGATCAAATACGTATAATTCAGCCATGTAAATTGAGGCGCTCCGTGGAAGCGGACCTGAGCGGCGGCACTCCAGCAGGTCCTTGATTTTGTTGCAAAACAGCACAACACTGAGATCCTCGAATGTGCTGCTGCTCAATCACATGCTGGGAAAATACTACATTATACGCGGGTTTTTCATGGGTGCTATCCAACTTGCAAGAATAGCGCATGTCCAGCTCTTGACGACGGAGCACCAGCGGAGCCTCATCAGCCTCAACAAGGAGACTGGCAATTGGCGACGTGCGAAACGCGCCGGTGGCAATGCGTATCCTTGCGTGGTGTACGCTGGCCTCGACAGGCACGTCTCCGATGTTCGTGAATCCATTCTGACGACGGAACGGGCTCAAAGAGGACAGTTTGGTTTTCTCATCGGTGCTGGCAAACACCAACACTTTCGGAGTCGGAGCAACAAGAGTGTCGTCCTGGTAGTGTCTCAAAGTACGATCACATTTGGCAATCGGACACGATCGCCATATGGACGACCAGCAGCTGGGGAGTCGGAGCAAGGTGGAAGGTTTTGAAGCCATGTGTTTGTTTTAAGTCTCTGTGCGCACGACCAACCACCTCTGCAAGGGGCCCTGCTGGTGGGAGGAGCAGATTCAGCATGAGATGCCACTTCAGTGACCATGAGCGCTGTACGGGGACAGAATGCCCCTGAGTTCGCTGCGAGCTCCGCCTTGTACGAGTCCGCGGGAGCTACGGCGGCATAATTCTAACCCCTCCTACCGCAGGGGCAGTAATTGTGTTGATAATAATTGAGGCCAATATAAAGGACATGGGAAAATAAGCACATAGTAATAAGGAATACTCACGATGTCAACTAACAACGTTCGCCGATCACTTTTCAAAATCAAAATTGAAGGACATAACACATCCACCAATTAGTTTATCTAAATAATTTGCTATTTTATCAAAAACGCAACGCCGATCATTCAAAATATATCCATGGACATTATGTTTGTGCCATCAGATGCTAGATCGTGCAGTTCTATACCGGAACTGTCAGGAGTACTCGGTCTTGAAGATGGAGCTCAAGATGGTGCACTTTTCTACACAGAAAATGGAAATGGAACAACGTTACAGTACCAATGCACGGCCGGAGAATGGACGAAAACTAGAACACTTCAAAATTATTCTATATAATGAAACTATGCATTACACGCCCAATATTGTTGAATTTTGTTTGCAGTGCTTCTATTGACCTCTCAAATTTTATTCAGCTAGATTCTTTCCTGAACTATGCAGGTGTATGCCGTCTTTCTGAACTATTCAGCTGTATTTTGATATTGCAGGAACATCTAAAGCAGGGGTTATTAACCTTTTGATGATCCCATACCCCCAATGGATTTTCGAATATAGTCCCATACCCTTTATTTGACTGTTCAAATTATCATCACCAATTATATTGTTTTCCAGTATGTTTTCTAAATCCACGAGTATATAATTTGCTTGAATTTATTGTACTTTATTTTACTTATTGAATTTATTGTATGAGATTACTAGTACAACTTTGATAATTGATAATATGTTTGATAATTAATAATAATAATGACCATTGATAATTTCATTATTTATAAGCCATTACTAATTTAAGCCAGAAATCGAGTCCCATACACACAAGAGGGTATACCCCCGATTTAGAAACCATGATCTAAAGAAACGATAAGCAACACATGAGCGACATAATCTATGATGTTGTCGAAGAAAGAATGACCGTATTTTACAATGGCGGTTGAATGAAAGACAGGTTGAACGCATACAGGCTGAAATGGTCACCGATTACAAGATAATGGTTTTATTGGATATTTTTTATGAGAGCAGTAAACTCAAATATAAAACGTTGTGAAGCCAATAATTCAGTTTTAGACATGTTTCATCGTCAGAATAAAATTACACATGCTAATTCTCGTGCGGCTCAGTAAAAACCGGAAGACAGTAAATGCGTGCTCAATGCGTCTCTGTGCACATGCGTTGCAGGCAAGGCGCTCGTTGCGCCAACCATGAGCAGAGGCCGGAAAATATTAATGAAGCATTTTCACCTAAACCTGGTGTTTACGCAATAAAACCATACAAATAAATACTTGTCAAATTATTACCGAAAATGGCATTTATTGTGTTATATGACAATCCAACGTAAAATTCACTTATGTCAGATTAATTGGTTCGATTCAAACGAAGCTGCGTCAATACATGTAGTGTCGTGTAATAAATGTGAGTCCTGATGCGAGAGTGATATAAGTAGAAGCGTGTGTAGTTTTCGTCATACATAGTGAGTAACGCATGACGGTACTGAATTCCGAGTGGTCAACATGTATTACTTGACGCCTGAGGCGAGCGTTCAGTGCGGGCGACAATGCGTGCGTGGCGCGAAGAAAGTCAGTGTTTGTTGAGTGTGGTCTAGATTCGTGCTTGCTACTCGATATACTACTCGATATACTACTCGTACGTGTTCCGCTGCTTCATGTGAGTTTTACCGATCAATGATTTGTTATCTTCTACTACTTTTGTCGTTATGATATTTTGCAGCACATGCGTTATTTGTTTTGCAACATTTGTTATACTGTAAGACTGCCGTTAACGACAGGCTACCAAGATACACTAAGAAAACAATACATACGATATATTATAATCACTCAACAATTACAATTCGAGAACAATATAATCAAAATCTAAACAGGCGCACTCGAACGATACAAGTCAACGATACAAGTTAGTCAATACACACAAAGGTGAAACATTTGACAAAGGCAGTCGAGGCACACACTATTATGTAAATGAATTAGCGTGCGGAGCAAAGCAATGTAAGCAAAAGAGCGTGCGGAACACAGTTATTTACAGCTCGTATATACGTCGTGCTGGAATCAACGATCACTATAAAACAACAATAACAACAACATATATTTGATATAGGAGTAGGCACAAATATAAAACAGAAAACACGTTTGCAAAACTGTAGCATGCTAGATGGCTGTTGGCTATCAAATAGCTCATCCGCCCTCATCCGCCCTATAAGCGTGCTAGAAGCAACGCTATGTAAGCAAGAGCGTGCGGAGCACAGCTATGTATATAAGGTCGTGCTAGAAGCAACGATTTATATAAGCGTGCCAGAAGCAGCTCTATGTAAGCAAAAGAGCGTGCGGAACAACGCTATATAAGCAAACAGCGTGTGAGGCAACGCTATGTATATAAAAACCAGCGTACGGTGTCTATGCCAAAGACAATGCACTCAAATGCATGGAAATATAACAAAAAGAATATCACAGAGAGTAGCCTTGCCAGACTGTACATGAAGATCGGACATATAACTTTTTATACCGAAGATGAGTGGGCGATAGTTCTGTGCTGCAGTGCTGTAGTCACCGTAGTCCGCCCCGGCGTCGCTGGTTGGCTGCAGTGCTGCAAGTTCTGCGAAGCGGATGTTCGCCCAGTGCTCGCCCGTTGTGCAGCTCTGGCTCCTCTCCGTCAGCTGATCTTGTGTGCGTGTGTGTGTGCTTACGTAAGTGAGTGCAGTGAACATTGCAAAACAGGTGCAGCGCGTATTCTACTTACGGTTTTAATGACGATTATGTATAGTGAAACAATAATACAAAACAATGCTACCATTCATACATCGCAATCTTATCATACGTATGTGTTATGCACCGCACACGCCATAGGAGCCCCCTCCTCAGATTGTGAGGAAAATCTCACAGGAGGGCGATCACTCTACCTGATCTAGTGCGATCGGGTGTTGCCGACGGTGGGTTTGCGGCGGGGTATGTGTCACCGACAGTCAGCTGAGTACTTGTAGTGTCCGCGTACGAACAATACCAAACAACTGATGACAAACAACTTTAATAAATCACCCTCAGAAACAACCATAGAACGCGACCGACCAAACCTAAGTGACCTAAATCAAGTTAACTACCTGATTCCACAAATACTTGCCACTAAGCCCCGGGCAACGAACAATACCAACACAATGACACAACAGTCGCGCGTATGATTCGCAGCCGCGTAAGGTTGCCAATTGTTTCATTTACGCATTTGGCGAGAACCACAGGACACTACATATCCCCGCCCTTTAAAATGAAACTAAGCTGACAGCGATAATCATCGCAGAGTGTCATCGGCAGAGTTCAAGTGTGGCGTGCCGGTCGCCAGCGACGTCTGCCGCTGCGGGACGGCGGTAACTCGGCTGGTGGATTATATATTTGTTGCCCCTGGAGTCCAGCGTCCGACTCTGTAGTGGATCCGTTTCGATGCTCCGGAGACGTACTGGGCTCGATTGTCGGCGTGTCGCCAGGAGGATGCTGATCATCGTTGCCCGGCACGGACGAGTCGGTCGACGGGGAGCTGGTCGGCAGCATGTCTGGCATGTCAACGTCGTCCGCGTCCTCGAACGTCGCTGGCGGGCGTGACGATGGCGCCAGGTGTGCGGTGTTGCGCGATGAACCGTTCGACAACCTGAACGACGACTGACCGGTCTGACCAACCACTGTGAACGATCCGTAGAACCTGGACTGGCCCTTCTGCACGTGCCCCTGACGACGGACATAGAATGCGTCACCAACCTTCAATCCTGGGGTTCGCACGGCGAATCTGGAATCATACGCCGCTGCGTTGCGCCGTTGTTGGGTTCTGACGCGTTTCCCGGACTCGGACGGTGCGGTTTGTCATGTGCGACCGGCAGCGTTAGTCGCATCATCCGGCCGTGCAACATCTCCGACGGTGACACCCCTGTAGAACAGTGCGGCGTGCTGCGGTACTGTGGCAATCGCGTCTGAATGTGCGCCGCGAAGTCGCCGTCGCGTTCATGGTTCATCCGCGCCTTCAGTTTCCTGTTGAAGCGTTCTATCGCTGACTTGACGCGCGGCGAGTAGGATGAAGATCGGCCATGTGTGATTCTGCGCTGAACCAAGTAACGCTCGAAGTCGGCGCTTACGAACGGTGTGCCGTTATACGAGATTATACCGTCTGGGTAACTTTCTCTGGCCCATATGTTCCGGAGGAATTCGATGATGGATTCGATTCGATGATGCCTCCGACGTCACGGCTGGCACCAGAGCGACATCGACCCATTTCGACGAGTAATCGGTCAACGTGATGGCGTAGCGATGGTCCCTAGGTGCGCAATGGATCGGACCGACGCCGCTAATCCCCAACTTGGACCAAACCTTTTCTGGCGGAGTCACACTTTGCATGGGCGCTGGCCGGCACTTGTTGAACAGCACCTTGTCGGATGACTGACATGGTTGACATTGGCGGACGAAGTCTTCCACCTGGTGGTCCATTCCCGGGAACCAGGCCACGCTCCGCAGTAGCTGCTTCGTCCTCACTGCGCCATCATTAACCTGGTGAGCCGCTTGAACATAACGCGCGCGTAATTTTTGAGGTACATCAACTTGATGGCCGTTGCGAAGAACCAAGTCTGCATCTGTACTTACCTCGTGGCGAATATGGAAGTATGGACGGACGTTCGCGTCGCAGTCCTTCTCTCGTGCCGGGAACCCTTTGACAATTGCGCGGCGCAAAACAATCAGATGCTCATCGTTGCGCTCTGCCTCAGCCACCTCCTGCATAGTGATGGTGTGTCCCTCGACGACAGCAATAACCTCTTCCAGTTACTTCGCCGTGTCGGCCTTGTTGACCGGCAGCCGTGACAACGCGTCGGCCCCAGGTAGTCTTGAACTTGCCACATGCTGCACCGTGAAGCCGTACATACTTAGCCGTGCTCTCTATCGCGGGATGTGTGCTCCGGCGCGACCGTTGTAGCGTGTTTACAACACAGTGCGCAGGGCAGAATGATCGGTCCGCAGGAGAAAGCGGCACCCCCACAAGAAAAGCTTCCACCGTTCGATGGCGCGCACTGCAGCTAACGTCTCTCTCTCAGTGACGGAATATTGAGAGCGGCCATGATACGTTTCAGTCAGACATCGTGTTGACACTGTATTTTACCGGACACCACGATGTCGTCCAAGTAGTGTTAGACGCCCACAATACCCTTCAGCACACGGTCCTGCATTTTTGGAAAGGCTGACCCGGCTGACGGCAATCCGAAAGGAACACGGCGGAACTGAAAAAGTCCGTCGTGTGTGATGAAGGCCGTCAACAGACACGACTCAGAAGCAAGGTCGAGCTGGTTGTATGCTGATCTGAGGTCGATCTTGCTTAGAAATGGACCTTGAAGCTGTGCTTGGAGCTCGGTTATGGTGGGCAGCGGTTGTGCGTCCGACAAAATTTGCTCGTTCGAGCCGCGCAGGTCCACGCACAGCCCCCCTGCGGTAGGGGGGGGGGTTAATTTCTGATGCCGTAGCTGCCGCGTGTCGTAAACGGCAACTAAAGGCAGACATGTCTGGTCAGGTTTCGGCCTGCTACTGGTAACATGTAACCCGGTACAACCAGCCGCATGGTCGGAATGTCGGCGACTAATCCGGCACCCCACTGGCCTATGCCAGTGAGGAGGGTAGCCAGACACCCAGCAGGAAGAAAAACAAGACCTGTCAAAGGGCGGATGAGCTGTTTAGCAGCCAACGGCCATCTGGAAGCCCTCCCCCGTCGGATCGGCAAGCAGGATCCTGGCCGCTGAGTGTCACGTCACCCGGAGTATAGTGGTGGCGTGACGCAACACTCGTCTTTGGCTTGCGCGCCGAAACCCGACGGGGCCGCTGTTTGGCTCCTCGACAGTGGAGAGAATGGTCCGACGCCGGCACGGGTGGCCGGATAGGGCTCAAGAGGGTCAAGGGTGAGGTGTCTGGTGCTCGAGGGGGTCCCGTCCGATGCAGTGTCCGCCGTTTGCAGTGGGGCTGCAGTTGCTGGGTTTAGATGGACCGGTGGGGCAATGCTCCGGGCCCGGTGCTGTTGCTCCCGCGGACTCGTACCGTGCTGAGATCGCAGCGAGCGCAGGGGTATTCAGTGCCCGTGCATCGCGCACCACCACTGGCGTGGCATCCCATGCTGGCTCTGCCCGTCCTCCCAGTAGGGCCCCGTGCAGAGTTGGGTGGTCGTGTGCGCAGATACAAACAAACAATTTATGGCTTCGTGACCTACAACCACCCCAACTGCTGGTCGTCCATCGGGCGATCGGCCACGGCCGCCGAAAGGTGGCCGTACTCTGAGAAATGACCAGGACGACACTCGTGCTGTTCCCACTCCGATGGTGTTGGTGTTTGCCTGCACCGATGCGAAAACGAAGCTGTCATCGTTGAACCCGTTCCGTCGTCTGTATGGATTCAGGAACATCGGAGACGTGCCTCTCGAAGCCAGCCGGCAGAAAGATGGATCGTTGATGGTGAAATACCGCACTGAGACGGCAGCAGCCCGCGCGATAAATGCATACACGTTCCGTTATCGATTGGGTACGGGCGAAAACAAGCGTTGGGTGAGCACCCCCATCTCGGTATGTGCGCACTCGACATGCGATGTTACAGGTGCCAACGGTTCGGGTATACGAGCTCCCGCTGCAACCGTGCTGAGATCTATGGACGCTGCTCATCCGAACGGCACACCGCTGCTGATTGCGACAATGAGTATTTCTGCGCCAATTGCAGGAGCAGTGGTCATGCGTCCTCGTCGCGTGACTGCCCGGAATGTCTGAAAGAAAAAGAAATTCTGGCTATCCGCGCTGCCCAGCGCTGTAGTTTCGGCGAGGCGCTTGCTGTATATCGCAGCTCGCATCCATCAGGCCCGTCCTATGCCGGCGTAGTCACGAAGTCGGCTCAGCCTCCTCAGTCTGTCGACTCGTTTCTGGAGAAGCTGACTGTTGTAGACTTCTTGAAGCTGGCGGGACGAATGGGCTTGAAGCTGGTCGTACCTGAGGCTGACAAACATGAGCATGAACCAACACCGGTTGATCGGCGTTCTGAAGGGACTGCCGTGCCGCGGTCGCCAACGACCGCATCCCAGCGGTCCCAGGCGTCCGCGTCCCAGCGGCCCCAGACGGCCGCAACCCAGCGGCTCAAGGCTGCCGCTCCCCAACAACCGGAAAAGGCTGCTGAGCGGCGACCTCAGCGGGTCGCCGATCGGTCGGTTAACCGGCAATCATCTCCCGGTCTCCCGATTTGCCAGATATTTTAACTGTTTTAGACATAGGTATTTTAAACACAGGCACGTATACACATTGCACCATGCCATCGGGAAGCATGTCCGCTCTGGACCTCAGTCTGTGCAGTCCCAGTCTGCAGGTATCCATGAGCTGGATCGTTGAGAACAGTCTGTATGGGAGTGACCACTTCCCTATATGGATCTGTCTCACTGAGGTACCTAGGCTGGGAACACAACCACCGAGATGGAATTTCAAACGAGATGATTGGGTCCGTTATGATTGCTTGACACTGGAAGCCATGGGCCACCCCACACTTCGACCCAGCTTCGAAGATTTTACTGAAGCCATTGTCACCTGTGCCAAACAGATCATTCCGCGTATGGCATCGCGTCCCCGGCGGCGTGCTGTTCCTTGATGGACTGACGCGTGTTCTGCGGCGTTGCGAGAGCGATGTCGTTGCTGGGGTCGCTTCCGGCGCAACGGCACGTTGGCAAACATGCTTTGCTTTCGCCACGCTCGCGCACAAGCTCGATGGACCTTTCGCGAGGCGAAGCGGGCCTCGTGGGTGTCCTATGTGTCCAGCATTAATCGGCATTGTCCTATAGCCACCATATGGGACCGTAAAAAGCGCATCTCTGGGAAGTACCATCCCACTCCACTGCCTTCTCTGAAGATCAATGGCGTGGACATGATAAATCCGGAGCATGCTGCTGACGAAATTGGCCGATATTTAGCGGAGCCCTGTCGTGCAAACGTAGACAACCCTGATTTTGCGGCGATCAAACAACAGTGCGAGAGATCACCCGTTGATTTCTCCACCAACTGTCAGCTGCCAATCAACAGCGATTTCTCTGCATCTGAGGTGAGAAGAGCCTTGCGATCGCTTCGCGATGTAGCTGAAGGCCCTGATGAGGTTCACAACCTCATGCTGAAACGTCTGTTGCCCGCAGTGCTCTCCACCTTGCTGCAGGTCTTCAATGATCTGTGGAATGGTGGGCAGTTTCCAGACTCCTGGCGACGGGCAATCGTGATACCCATCACGAAACAGGGCAAATCGGGTGATCACCCGTCTGACTATCACCGATATCGCTGACCTCCAGTCTCTGCAAAGTGTTTGAGAAAATGGTTTGCAGACGGCTGGTATGGTTTCTGGAACGCGTTCGGTTGTTCAATGATGCTCAATACGGATTTCCCCAGGGTCGCTCAACGTTAGGCCACTTGGTAACCATCGACTCTCGCGTACGTGAAAGTTTCACGCGAGGTCACCACGTCGGGGCGATATTTTTTGACATCGAAAAGGCATATGACACCACATGGCGATATGGTATTCTTCGCAAACTGCATCGCTGTGGTGTCAGAACATGGGGAGGTTCTTACACAATTTTCTTTTGCACCGCACATTTTGTGTGCGTGTGGGAACTCCTTGTCTCATCCGTTCGATCAGTCAGAAGGCGTTCCACAGGGTAGTGTGCTCAGCGTGGCCCTTCTTACCATAATGATCAACGACATTGACAATCATTTGCCTCTCTCGATTGGACGGTCTCTATTTGTGGACGACTTCGCCGTATGGTGTTCTTCCCGCAGCACTGCTGCTGTCCAGCGTCAACTGCAGCTGGCGGTGAATAAAATAGAGGCTTGGGGAACGTGTAACGGCCTCCGCTTCTCGACGTCCAAAACGTTCGATGTACACTTCTGCCGCCGTCGAGGTGCCTGCCCTGACATGGAAGTGGAATTGTACGGCTGCACTGTCTCATTCGAACGTACGGTTCGGTTTTTGGGGGTCACGTTAGACTCGCGCTTGACCTACACCGACCATATTTCACAGCTGAGAACCACATGTCTAAAGGCACTGAATGTGCTGAAGACCGTTTCCCGCATGTGGTATGGAGCAGATCGACAATCCCTTCTCCTTATGTACCACTCGTTAGTCAGGTCGCGTCTCGATTACGCAAGCATCGTATATGATCTGGCTTCGGAATCAGCAAAAAGCCGTTTGAATGTCGTACACCACGCAGGGATACGCATTGCCACCGGCGCGTTTCGCACGTCGCCAATCGTCAGCCTCCTTGTTGAGGCTGATGAGGCTCCGCTGGCGCTCCGTCGTCAAGAGCTGGGCATGCGTTATTCTTGCAAGCTGGCAAAGACCTTCTAGGAGCACCTTCTAGGACTTCAATGTTCTGTGCTGTTTTGCAGCAAAATGAAGGCACTACTGGAGTCATTCGGGATGGGTGCTAATGACGTCCTCAGACAAGAATATACGGCGGAGTCACCCTGGCAATTGGCCACACCCGAGGTCAACGTCTCGCTAGCAGCTCTGCCGAAACACCGTACAGTGCCCAGTGTGCTTCGCTCAAACACACTGGAGCGTGTTCATTCTTACGGACGGTATACTGCCGTGTACACTGATGGATCTAAGTCGGCCAGTGGTGCTGGTTGTGCGTTTGTGAGTGGAGGTACGCGCGGCTCGAGCACGCTGGCACCGAGCGCCTCCATTTACACGGCCGAACTTTACGCTATCCTGCTGGCCCTGGTTTTTATTCGCTCATCTTCACTTTGATTGTTTTTAGTTTTATCCGACTCCCCTAGAGCTTCAACTTCATTATCGTTTTTCTCCTTACATAATCTTATACAGAGGATTTTTATCTCTCTTGACATCATCCACCACCAGGGCAAGCGTGTAAAGTTCTGCTGGATTCCGGCCCATATTGGTATTTTGGGCAGCGAGCGAGCTAACAGAGCCGCAAAAAGAGCTGCTGAAGGAGACTTTTATTCATTTTATTTTAACTTTCCCATTCTGTACTCGGACTTTTATCCTATTATACATCGTTTTATCCGTTTTCACTGGCAGCTCTCGTGGGACGAATGTGGTGCTAACAAACTAAAAGCAGTGAAGCCCGAAATGGGACATTGGATGTGCTCTTATCGCCGGAAGAGGTCAGAGGACGTGGCGCTCTGTCGTCTGCGTGTGGGTCACACGTACGACACGCATCGCCATCTTCTACTCGGACAGCCTGAACCCACGTGCAGCGCATGTAATGCACGTCTCTCCGTGCAAGACATCCTGGTGGAATGTTCATCATTCTCAAAGGCGCGTCAACGTTGTATTGGATCCGCTCGGATTATTGACAAGGTTCTTGGACAGGAGCAATTGGCGGTCATTGAGGGCCGCATTTTTGAATTTTTACGGCTTTTGCCTTTTAAAACTATTTATTGAATTTTATGTATTGACATTCACATTCATTTCTTTCATCATCACCCTTATTTATTTCATTTTTCCATTCTTCATGTTAATTAATGTGCTTTGGCTTTCAATAGACTGGGGGTGCCGTATGGTCCTAGAGGCCGGTGCACCCCAAAACACAAATAAACAAACAAACTAAAACGCACAGCCGGATGCACCCGTCCCTGCGTTTAGCAACCACCAACGGGCTGATCCAGGGTGACGAGTCGATCGGTGCAATCACACCGGTTCGGTGCAGTTGCGTCAGTTCGGCAGTCACCGCCTCCCTCACTGACACCGGATTGGAGTAGTCATTTTGGCCGACTGCTGTCGCGAAATTTGGGCCGCTTGGCTTAGGCTTTACCATTGGACTGCAACGCTTGGCTGCGCAGGGAGACCCGTTGATGATGTGGTTCCTGAGAGCCTCCATTTCAGGGGCGTCGCGGCAAGCGTCACGTACTGCGGCTAGTCGAATATTCGGCCGGTCCTCCAGCGTGGCGATCACGTCGAAATCGGCGCACTCGTCCTCGTCACACTCGGACTCTGAGAAGGTCGGTGACAGCCGAGACAGAGCATCAGCACCTGGGATCCTGTGATCTGAAACATGCTGCACACTGTAAGCGTACGGCATTAGACGCGTCTGCCAACGAGCTACGCGAGCTCCGGCTCTCCCGCTGAATTGTGCCGATGGAATCGACTGCAGATACACGTGAGCCGAGATCTGTGAAAGTATCAGGTCGTGAGGTATAATGGTGTGCATTATTCGTTGAGGCGGCTGGGCTTCGACCTGTCATGTGTACCAAGAATAATGACGCGGATTTTTCGAAAGGTCCTGTCATTGGACGAGAAAGGCGACAGATCACTATGTCGGCGATATCATCGTGAGGACGTCCAATGTGAGCGTGCAGCAGCTTCGGGAGCATCTGCGAAGGTATGGCTTTGAGACTAAGGAGCCGGAGGGTCTCGATGGGGGTCGATTATTGGGAATTGGTCTGAGGAAGGGATCCGATGGGTGGTTGAATATGTCGAGAGGCACGCTGATGATGCTGAACCCGAATTGACAGGGCTGACCAAGCGTAGGTTGTTTTCCGTATGTGGTCGCTTAGTCGGACATTACCCCGTTGCCGGATGGTTGCGCCCCCATTGCAGTTTTTTAAACGTGCGGGGTGTGGCGGGTGTTGGGATAACCCGGTGGAGAATGCTGTGTGTGTGCTTGTGTCTGAGCTGTTGCAGCGTGCTCAGAAGGCGGACCCGGTAAAGGGTCGATGGGACGTGAACGCAGCTGGAGACGTCACTGTGTGGACTGACGCGAGCACGCTGGCGCTTGGCGTGGTGGTCGAGGTGGACGGCTGCGTCGTTGATAATGCTACTTGGATCCGTAAGAAGACGGACGTTATACTCATCAATGTGTCCGAGTTGGAGGCAGTCGGTCGTGGCATCAATCTGGCGATTGCGTGGGGGTTCAAGATGTTTACCGTCGCGAAAGACTCGGGGACAGTGCTTAGTTGGATGGACAGCACTGTCGAGGGGCTCAACCATATAAGGTTCCATGTAAGGAACCACTAAAGGTTCTGCCGAGATACTGGTGAAGCGCCGACTGGCCGTGATTAAGGAGACGATCGCCGAGCATGGCCTGGCAGTTTCTCTCCGGTTCGTCACGACGGTGGAGAATAAAGCTGATCAGATGACCAGGGTGGCCAAGAAGTGGCTTGTTCATCGTGACGCTGGTGAGGAGGAGGTGGCAATATCAGCAGCTATTGCTACGAAGAAGAGTATTAAGGACACCGCTTGGGCGGCTCATCTGCCCCATCATTTAGGTGCCGAGAGGACGTTGTTCCTGGGTCAACAATTGCGGAGTGACTTGACGAGAGCCCAAGTGAAGGCGGAGTTAGCTGGATGCGAGGCTTGTCAACGTATCGATCCAGCGGTAAGAGAGGAGAACCTCGTAGGTCAGGGTAGTCTGGCCGTGAACAGGGACTGGTGTCGAGTGGCAGCGGACAACACTCATTGCGATGCCGGCGTTTACCTGTCGATTGTGGATTATGGTCCATCACGTATTGCCGTATGGCGCAGATTGCCGAATGAGACGGCGTTGTGCATTATAGCTCAGTTGCGGCAGATTGGGATTGAGCGTGGGCCGTTTGAGGAGCTGTTACTGGACAACTCGACGGCGTTCCGGTCGGCGGCGAAAGAGCAGTTCGCAGACGCGTGGTGCATCTCCTTGCGATTCCGGCGGTAACGGGATCGTGGTGCGAAATCACCGTACGATCAAATTGTCAAGGTATTCTTGACAATGGTCGGGCATTCTGTTGGTGGCCTGCGCCGAGTACGTGTCGCTGCCGTGTTCTGAGAAGATATTTGCTCGAGTGGACGAATTCTTGTCGGGTGCACAGTGGGCTGTGCGAAAGGTGAGAGGGCTTTTCACCGTTTTTTCTTTGCTTGTTTAGAGTTTTATCACATGTTTATCACGCCTTTGCTGATCAGTGCGCTATATCAAATACACGTTTTGTTAGTTGTTTGGTTGATCACCTAAAAAGTAACCTAATAACCCATAAACAAGTAACCTAAAATAACCTAGCTATCGTAAAAATAACTTAAAAAATGTCCATTTCTGTTTGCAGTTCTGAAGGAAAAAAATACACCAGTCCTTCCTTTCTATCCTCTTTCCTATTTGGTACTAATTTTCCACCCTCACTCCGATCTGTTACCATTTTTACAACAAACCACCAAAAGTGACTTAACATCATTTGGCTGACATCGCAAGAAGGAGCATAACCATCAAAATTTAATTTAAAGTGGGAAGCTAATACAAATGCGAAATACACTACTTGTTAATGTAAATATTTTAGTAATGGTCGTAATCATTTTCTATATATTATTTCAATGCAGCTTTTTTGGGGCGACCCTATCAAATAAGCACGTACTACAGCTTGTATATTAGTGTGAGCGTAAACACTGCATGTGTGAATGTCCCCCGTCCTCTCATATGTAGCACTCTGTGCTCACAGTCTTATAAAGGTCAAACGTGGGAAAGTGGCACTATCTCACGTCCTGAAAATCACTTCCTGTTCAAGTATATGCCTACTGTCAAGTGCTACAGTGAAGTATCTGGTATAGAGAGCTCACACATCGCACTATATCACGCTCCAAACATATCACAACACACTCCGGTTCGTGGAAATTTCCTAAAATGGAATGACGCTATCCTGCGTACCCAAAAACGTATAAATATCGAGTAGCACAGATATTAAGGTGAATATAAATTGATAAATCCTAACAGCAGAAATTTGGACATTTCCTGATCTTCTTACCTAATACTCCATCTCTGCCTACTTTATCCTCATATATACCGTTTTTGTGCCTCTTATCTGCAAAAAGTCACCAATCTTCGTGGTAAACTTACCTAATAACAAGAAATAAATCTAAACATAACCTGACGATAAAAAAGTAACCTAAAATAAAAAAAGTTGAGTAACGATGAAAAAGTAACTTTTGGTAAACTAATAACTTTTTTAATAATTATCGTACACGACTTTTTCATGCAGTTTTAGGTAGCTTATGAAAGATTGACCTTTAGGTGAAAAAGTAACTTGATTAACTTTTGGCAGCCTTATAAAGTATAAAGTATATTATAGTTGTTCAGTTAGTTAGTTAGTTCTTGTTCAGCTCAATCAATCAATATATTTAGAGCGCACGTAAATGACACACACGCGAAACGATAAAAATAGACAAAGAAAAACATCATGTACCGGGACATAATGCCGCAACAGCAATGTAAAAATGCGACCTGAAACAATGAAACAACGATATACGAGAACAACGACAGGCGACTCGTAGAACAACGACAGGCATATGATAAACATTGCACAACACACACAAAACTAGCCAAGAAAAAGCAAGAATGAAGAAGCAAAATGATGAAGACATATAAACATATAGACATGAGATGGACGAAGGAAGTAAGTGAGCGGTATGCAGGAAGATACTAGAATTTAGCGTACGGAGTTAATGTATGAGTGTTTGGATCGAAAGATATTGAAATATATGTTTACGTAGGGAGGAGGATAAAGACGCGTAGGATGTAGACGAGAGAACATGTAATGGAAGCGAATTATAGAAACGGGATGCAAAACATGAAAATGATTTGGCCGACCAACATGATTCGTTCAGAGCTCTTGGACAATTCAGAGGCCGATTGATGCGAGGAGAAACACGAGAGGAATGGGAGAGCAGGTTAACAAGGTATTGATGCTGATCGATGCCGTTTGAGAGTTTAAATATGGTTCAAGCTAATTTGTAATGCACACGTGGAATGATGGGCAGCCAATGGAATATGTAGAGATTGTGGTATATTGCTGAGCCATTAGTGTGTGTGTGTGTGTTGTTTGGTGCCGGCCTGGCATCATCAGTAGCGGGAAAGCGATAATGACGCGAGAGGGACATTCACTGTGGAGGCGTGTTTGGGATTGGTGTCGCTGGAGACCAATGCGACGCAATGCGATGTGTTTGAGATATTGCTGAGATATTTTGGTGGTTTTGTGGTTAGTTAATTTTACCAAGTTCGTTACCGTTTATATAAATATATTCAGTTGTGTTATTGGGTTGTTTGATCTTTATAACATAACATGGCGCAGCCGACAGCGGCAACGGATGATCAAATTTCTAAGCTAACTAGTCTGGTCGCACAATTGGTGGACAAAATCATTCAAAGAGGATGAATGTTAGAGCAACAACTTCAGCAAGCAAAAGCAAGTGATTCAAATCGCCAAAATCAAAATAGCTCTGAATTTCAGAATAAGACGGTGAAATTACCTGCGAATTCCACTCAAGTGTTGCATGCAGATTGTTCATTTCGCGATTTTGATACGTGGATGTACAAAATAATGGGCTATGTCGCGTTGTCAAATCTAGACAAGCTCCCGCCAAAAGAACAACAGGCAGTGTTGCACGCGTCAGTCGATGATGACTGGTCGCGTATATTGCGATTCAGTCTGAACATCAGTCAGGGCTCCGACATGGATCAGTGCATCATTCAGATGGAACAACACTTACGAGCACAACGCAATATTGTAATCGACCGGAGGCAATTATATCTCAGATCTCAACAGCCCGGTGAATCTTTCGATTCACCGGGCTGATTTCGTTTTTGTGTGCAGTAAAAGAGATACAGTCTTTCTGCGATTTTTGCACGTTATGTAGTGATGATAAACTTCGCGACAAAATTATGATGGGGACAAGTGATGAACTGAGTCACATGCTTCGCGAGAAAGACATGAATTTGATGAGGGCGATCGATATATGTCGTTCATTTGAGGCAGCAAAAACAAACTCTTCGCAAATTAAGGGTGAACCGTGCAGAGCGGTATCCCACAATCAACTCAAAAAGGCGGACGCCAGTCATAGCGAGAGACAAAATTGCACCAAGTGTGGATCGAAATGCAGCGGTGGCCAGAAATTTCCCGCGTACGGCAAGGCCTGTCGTGTATGCGGAAAAAACGGACATTATGCGAAGGTATGTCGTAGCAGTAACCGCAGAGGATCCCACAAAACCAACAGATGTCAACGGATTGTTCAGGCCGACCCAAACGAACAAGTACGACGCATTCGTGTGGGTGACGTACGACAGAAGCAAAAACGAAAGCGAGCGCCCGCGATCAGTATCAACGTGAAGCCTAGTCAAGGACAGTCGGTCGATATACGCTGGATCGCTGACACTGGCGCCGAATGCAGTGTCATAAGTTCTGCTGTGGCAGCCAAGCTGGGAATCAAAACGACCTATTTAACTACATGTGCAGCGCGCCTATGTTCGGCGGATGGCGGTCGTCTTCACTGTTCCGGCACATGCAAGGCGACTCTGCGATTGGGAGACGCAACGTGTATCACAACATTGTACGTGGATCCTGCCGCAACAGATGCTCTCCTATCGTGGTCTGACGCAGTTGACCTACGTATTATTCACCGTGCTTTTCCCCAGCAGCTGCCGGAGTATCCCTCAAGCAAACAGGCAGTATGTACCAACTCTACCTGCGTCAGGGCTGGGAAGATGCAGTCGGTGTCAGCCTCAAAAGGCGGTAATTATACAGCATCTGCCGCAGCGTTGTCACGCAATAACAATGAGGGATGTCCGGCCGGAGCACCATCGAACGACGACAACCAGCGCAGAGAAATGTCCGACACCGTGTTTAAAAAACGAGATATTAAAAGCTCGAGACCAATATGGCCGCATGCACGAGAGCCAATGACCATGGAGCGGCGCCAGCATGCGAATGCAATGCGGCTCGGTTTTCTTGATGTGTTCAACGAAGATGGTCCGTTGAGGTGCATTAAGGGGCCTCCCATGCGCATTTTGTTAGCCGAAACTGCACGCGCAACGAGCGTTTACGCACCGCGGAACATTCGAGTCGGGTACCGCGAGCACATCAAGCGTCATCTAGACGAACTAATTAAACAGGATGTCATCGAACATATCACCCATCCGATCGAATGGTGCCACCCTGTTGTACCAGTACCGACACGCAGCAGTGATGGAAAAATTATCGGATGTCTTCTGACCATCGACTTAACAAAATTGAACCGGTACGTGCTTCGGCCTGCATATCCTGTCAGGGTCCCGCTTGATGCAGTGTCTAGCATCACACCCGGATGTCGTTACTTGTCGACATTGGACGCGAAACATGGGTATTTTCAGATCGGCATACATGAACATGACCGTGATTTGACGTGTTTCATGACGCCGTGGGGTCGTTACCGGCTTAAACGTGCCCCAATGGGTCTCATCTCCAGCGGTGACGTCTATAATCAGCGTTGTGATATGGCTCTGGCCGGCCTGGTCAACATGAATAAAATTGTCGATGATATTTTCGCATACGACACTACATACGATGAACACTTGAAAAATGTGTGGAATGTTCTCCAGCGATGTCGAGAACATGGCATCACATTGAGCAAGCAGAAATTCACATTCGCTGAATCTCGCGTACAATATTACGGTTTCTTGATCGACAGAGATGGATATTGTGTGGATGATAAGAAACTGGAGGCAATTTCCAAGTTTCCCCGTCCATCGAACGTCAGTGACGTCAGATCGTTTCTTGGTTTGGCTTACCAGTTATCTCAATTTTTAACTGAGATATCCAGCACCACATCACCATTAAGGCATTTACTGCGAAAGGATGTTGAATGGCGTTGGCACGAGGCCATACACACACCGGCGTTTGAGGCAACAAAAAGCCCTGACGTCACCTCCTGTATTGGATTTCTACGAACCGTCGAGACAGACGGTTGAAACTGGTGCTGCTCGTTTGCACGGTCTCGGTTTTGTTGTACGTGAAATGGACGAACAGCAGCGCTGGAGACTGGTTCAGTGTGGTTCGCGCGCCATTACGGAAATTGAAACCAGTTATGCTGCCGTGGAACAGGAAATGTAGGCAGTCGTATGGGCCTGCCACATGGCAAGCAATTATCTTGCTGGCGCCAAGAAATTCGTCATCATGACATACCACAAGCCACTCTTGCCCATGTCGAACACAAAAAGTATCGCGGAAATAAGCAACCCGCGCTTGCAGCGTATGAGAACCAAGCTATCGCACTTAAGGTTTGAAGACGTTTGGAAAGCAGGCAAGGAACACGTAATTGCGGATTGCCTATCCCGCTCGCCACTGCCAATTTCCAGTGACGAGAACATTGATACGACAGTTTGCGATGAAACCGGCGGAAAACTTTAGCATTCCATCACGATATCACGCCTGTTGGACGAGCAAGCTGAATCGCAAACAGAATCAGATGATCTTCTTCTGAATTGCATCATCGAAGCCGGTAAATCAGATCATGAATACCGTACTTTGTTCAAAACAGTGAGACTTGGTTTCCCAGCAGAAAAGTATCAGGCAGCTGAACTGATGCGTTCGTACTGGAACGTACGTAACGATTTACGTCTGGATGGAGATGTTATACTCTATGGATGTAGATTAGTCTATTAGTATATATACTCTACTAGTCGTGCCGCGTGCTCTGCGACGCGAAGTACTCAATTCGTTACACGCCAGTCATCAAGGAATCGTGAGGACAATGCAACGCGCGCGACAAGCGGTATATTGGCCAACAATCAACAACGAAATAAAGTTTATCGTGTCTTCATGTCAGCAGTGCGTAACGCACCGTAGAAGCATTCAGAAGGAGGAATATTTGTGCGATGATGTGCCTGAACATGGAACCGTTTGGTTCCATGTTCGCATCGCTGAAAGCCATTCTATCACCTCGATGCCCAGACCGCAAAGACGATCGAACAATGTAACGTATAATGACACTTGGTTAATCACAATATTAAAAAGACGAATGATCACAGCTGAATCCGCACTGACTTTCAGTGAGCCAACGAAACAGTCCAAGATGGCGCCAAACACAATATACCGTATCACAAGCAGACCGCACTTATCACTGTGCACCGCAGCACAAAATAACTATACACTTATACCGCAACACAAAATAAATATGCACTTATCACTATGCACCGCAACACCAAGAAAAAGCTCATCCAACAGAGTGGCCACCGAACCGCGCGCTCTCTCACAACCCACTGCCCCACATTCGCAGTGCAGCCCACATATTCGAATCGCCCGCTGTGACGGCCCAAGATGCGACATGGCCCAAGATGCGACAGCGACGCTTACGACGCGTTTAAGGCATTCAATGCCTTCACCGAATATTTGTTCCTTCACTGAAACTTGTAGGGTCTGTTATTATCTGTTATGAAATTGCATTTGTTGTTTGAATAGTCTCTTGCTGTCATATTCTGAGTTCACATTGATTTAATTAGTCTTATTGGGGCCTTTATTTACTTAAATGCTTATTCTGGTGTCTTATTTTCCTTGCAGTGGAAGTTGAACCCATTCCATTGTTTGTTGTGTTATGTTGTGGGAATGGTTTTGATATCTGTCTGGTTTGTTAATACCGCAGTTGATTGATTGGTTAAACTGATGAGCGCACGTTTATTTTCTGCTGCCTGTTGTTTTCGGCAATCTTTTAGCTTTCTCTTGTGTGCTTGTTCTGGTGTTGATGTTTCTGTATATTGTGTGTGTATACGTGTTTGCTACATTGGATTCATTCTATTTATTCTTGCCGTTGATTATTTGTGCTCGCATATGTGGTTATATGCGCTAAACGAAATATATTATTGCTTGATTGGTCTTGTTGCTTTGTTGGTTAGTACACGAGTTAAACTGTTTTCCCTGGTGGTGGGCTTTATGTTGGTCAAACGGTGACGTGATTGATACGAGTGCCGAGAAAGTATTTCTGTGCCGGCCGTGACTGCGAAAACCCGTGTGGCGGCCGGACCTGCGGTGTGCCAGCCGGAGCCGTGAGGCTTTGCCCCCGCAAAATTACACGCGAACATAGCCTTCTCTACTGATGTGTTTAAATGCGTATGGTCAACAATCTATATATGGTCAATATGTGGATAAAGTAGGCTACGCACAATAAAAACTATTGAAGTTCCTTTGATTTAAAATCACTACTCTGGGGGATGTGAGGGTATATTTACAAACATCGCTGCCCTCTTCAATAATCAAACATCATATTCTCCAGTGGGTGTCCAAGTTCAAACTGCATGGTTAGTATAATAACACGTGTTCAGCATCAACCAATCTGATTCTACTCAGATTCGTGTTGAACACAATAATTGTGTGTGTGTGTGTGTGTCTATGCTCGAATTCCGTCAATGAGAAGCAGGTCACAGCGAGCAGCGTGGCAGCTATGAGACCCCGCCTCTGAGCGGATAATACTTTCCATAATGAAGGGGGACCTGTAGTCATTGTGGACATGGACATCTGCATTCCACTCTGCTAGCCCCGTGGCAGAACAAGATTTGATTTAGTAAGAAATGGTGATGCTTTGATTGTAAGGCGAGCTGTAAATCAGCCATGCATTGTCAGAAAACAGTCACTCCACAGACACTTCGACAGTCAACAATGAACTAAAAAATTACACAAGAATCTAAGAATGAACCAAGCCTGTGGTTCACTACAAATGACCCCTATGTGAATGCGCGTGTACACGTACACACATTTAAAACCTGTGTAGGTAGCTTCGATTGGTACAGTCACCAATCTAAAAATGCTTACGTGTAGAAAAACAAACAACCGATCAACGATTTTATTCAGTTTAACTGCCAAACAAAACTCGTAATAAGTCAGAAATACATGGCTGATAACATAAGAGATACTCGGGGTATATGTGGACAGCCAACTACAGTTGTTCCCCGCTGCAAGGCAATCATAATAGCACTGCTGAAATTTCGTCCTAGCCTCACCCCGGACATCACCAGTAGAATTATTGAGGCACATGTATTCCCACGGCTTCGATACTGCTTGCCGGTGTGGGGATGCTGCGGCAAGCTGCATCATAAACTAAACAATGTTTTTCGCTTTGCAGCCAGAGCCTTTGATTGTCTCCATCAGTTCGATCATGTCTCACCGACTTTGAGGCGACTAAATAGGCCTACCAGCGAACACATGCTGGCGACCCGCGATCTGAAGGCCGTAAATCGCGCGCTACATGAGCCACTAGCGTCGCGCATCCCTGCCGATATGTTCACCTTTCGCAACTCGGTCTCGTGCAAGTCCACAAGAGCAACGAATCGGGGGAGTCTGGAAATACCGCGAAACAGACTTGAGCAAACATCATCGCATTTCCGCACAAGAGCAGCAAGAACCTATAACAGCTTTAATTTCGTCACAATATCCAGTCACTCCAAACTATTACGGTCTCTTGTTTGTTAGCTAGACTAGTCTTACATGCAAGCTGTTGTTTTATTGTATAGTTTTCGATAATTATATTATATTTCATTTTTTTATTTTTTTTATATAACAAATTTTTTTACACGTGACTTCGACCATGTACACAAATGTAAATGTTTGCACGAAAAACCAGATGTGGATTGCAAATATATTGTTTGAATTGAATTGAAATTGAAATAAGAGATGAAAACGAGGAAAAACGAAAACAGATGGAGCATGGAATGAACACATGTGGAGAACATGCTCGAAACGAAATTCCCAAGAAACTCATGTTTGGGGCCTACAATACGACTACACCACAAACACAGTAATGTAAGGTTCCTCAAAAGTTATATTCCTAAAAAATTACTCACTAAAAATAACATTGTACACAAAGATAAATATCACCTAGATAATAGCTCAACATCTGCAGCTATTTTCCTGAACAGAGACCATTCCCACAACAAAACAACAATGGAATTGGTCCTTACAACTTCCACTGCAACGAAAATAAGACACCAGAGTAAATGAATAAATAAGAACTCAAGTGAATTAAGGCCCCAATAAGACTAATTAAATCAATGTGAAGTCAGAATATGACAGCAAGAAACTATTAAAACAACAAATGCAATTTCATAACAGATGATAACAGACCCTACAAGTTTCAGTGAAGGAACAAATATTCGGTGAAGGCATTGAATGCCTTAAACGCGTCGTAAGCGTCACTGTCGCATATTGGGCCATGTCGCATCTTGGGCCGTCACACCGCCGTTAACGGCCGTTCGTTTACAGAACTTCGAATCCACCAATCAGATCACAGCGCGCTGCCTACGTCGCTGACGCCTGCGCACTCACACGCACACAAACATACACACTCACACATGCAACGATACACAAACACAAGATATAAGCCCCGCCTCCGTTCACTGATCAACTCATCGCTACCGCCACGTCCGATTTCCATAACCCCCCTCCCTGATCTCCAAGATCACAGCATTATTTTATTATTATTAATTACAGGCAAATCCAGCAGCATGGGAAGAGTGCAAGCACTATTACCACCCTAAGGTGGCCCCATGTACCGGAAGCGCCCAAAAGATTCAGAGAGAAAGAGAGTTCGAAGAGAAAAAAGTCTAGAAATAGAGTTGGAAAGAAAATAATAAATAAATTAAAATAAATAATAAACCATCATTTCGATAACAATCCTTAATGTCACTCCGCCCACGTTCCTCAATAAATGATAACAATCAACAATAAATATGTGATTCAGTAAATAACAGCCACCAATAAATAAGAATAAATATTAATAAATAAGTAATAAATAACAATCAAGACCAATAAATATGATTCAATAAGAAACATTCAACAATAAATATAAATACGATTCAATAAGTAACAACAACACAAATAAATATGATTCAATAAACAACAACACCAATGAATATGATTCAATAAACAGCAACAACAATAAATATGATTCAATAAACAACAAGAACAATAAATATGATTCAATAAACAGCAGCAACAATAAATATGATTCAATAAACAACAACAGCCAACACTGAGTGAAAGTATAATTTAATAAATAACAACAACCAATAATAACTAGTAATAAATAGATAGTAAAATAAGAATAAATATAAATAAATAGAAAATAAATAGCAATAAACATGATTAAATAACAATAAATATGAATAAATAACAATACATATGAATGAATATACAATTAATAAGACTCAACAGTCAATTCCGCTCTTCCAGTAGCATTTCATTAAATTTGGCCTTGAATTTCTTCAAATTGTTCTGCGAGAAGGCCTCCTCCTTCAACGTGTTCCAAGTAGACACAGTGGCCGGAAGAAAGCAACGTTGGAATTGTTTTGTACGACAACGAATTGGAGCCATGCACTAGGAATGCTGTTTGGGTGTAAACCGTGTGCTTCTTGCTGCCACGAAATCATCAGGAATTGACTTGCTCATTGGATGATGGTCGTTGTGCTTGATCTTGTACAGCATGCACACGCTGCTGACCTTTCGACGATGGCAAAGATCACCAAGAACCAAGGCACCACAGAGGAACTTGCAAGTTCTTACAACTCTGTTGATGAGATTGAGGTGACAATCCGCAGCAGAAGACCACACGGGGGCGCAGTACTCCAGAATTGGCAAAATGAAACAACGAAAACAACTTTTTGAGATTGTGCTGCTACCGAACATCCGATAAGCCTTTCTTATAATTCCCAGTTTCCGTGATGCCGAACAAACTAGCTTCCGAATGTGACTCTCAAACGTCAGCTTTGAGTCTACATGTACTCCCAATATTTTGAGCTCATCACACACGCTGAGTTGGGCGTCATTTATGAGGATAGCTCCATGTGAAGGCTGAACGGTACGTGACTTAGAAACCAACAAGCATTTAGATTTCGAAGTGTTCAACATCATATTCCACCTCACACACCACTTCAGGACGCTGCTGAGATCGTCGTTGACCGTTTGACGCACCTGTGCTCTGTCCGAAGGAGATGAAATTACAGCCATCAAGGTGATATCATCAGCATATTCATATACAGGGTTGCGTGTGGTTGTGTATAGGTCAGCGGTGTAAATGTTGAACAAAATAGGACCCAACACACTTCCCTGCGGGACACCGGACACAATGCTCTGCCAGCCACTGTATGCTCCATCGATGGCAACACGTTGCACGCGATTGGAGAGAAATTGATGCAAAACACTTAGCAAGCGGCCGCCGACTCCAATGTTTCTCAGTTTTTGCAACAAGCCCTGGTGGCTCACACGGTCAAATGCTACCGAGAAATCCAACTGCACAATCCAGGCTTCACTGCCTTTTTCTATCACTTGCTGGAGCTCATGCGTGATATTAAGCAGAGCGTCAGTCGTGCTGAGTTTTTTGCGGTATGCAAATTGGTTTTCCGACAGCAGATTGTTGCTCTCCAGGTACTTGGACAGTCTGGAAGATATCAAGTGCTCCAATATTTTGGACAGAATCGGCGTAATTGATATCGGCCGGTAGTTTGCAGCATCAGCTGAATTGGTTCCTTTTGGTATGGGCGTGATACTCGCAACCCGCCAACATGATGGAAACGAACCAGTCTTCATCAAGCGCCTGAAAAGAGCACTGAGCTTCGGAGCTAGAGTATCTGCCGTGTTCTTGAAAAATAGAGGAAACATATTCAGAGGGTCTGTTCCTCCGTGGGCATCAAGGTCTTTCATGAGATTCGCCATTTTCTTTGATCCGATGGCAATGCCTTTGATTTTCGGGGCGAGGACATATGAATTGTCAGACGGAATGGACCCTCGACATTGCTTGGTATTGAAGTAATCCATAAGCAACTCTGCCTTCTCTGTTGGGTTGCTTTTGAGCTCACCGTTCGCTGAAATTAAAGGAGGGACAGACAGGTCATGTCCAAACACTGACGATTTCAACGTTGACCACCATTTGTGGGCGTCATTGGGAGATGTTAGCTTTTCAGCAAGCTTGTTTGAGTGACGTGTTTCCGCTTCTGAATACACATGCTCAGCATGCCGTCTGGCCTCAGTGTAGACATTCCATGAATCGGCTGAGCGTGATTGAAGCCACTTGTGGTAAGCCTCCTGCTTGGATTCACGTGCGCTGCGACATTCGTTGGTGAACCAGGTTTTGTCATCAGAGCGAAAACGTAGTTTTTTAGTAGGCACTCTCCTTGAGATGACATCGGTAATGTATTTGTTCAATGCATCGATGGGGCCTTCCTTCTGCTGCAGATTTGAAACTTTAATTGCTTTCAATTCATCATTCACCTTCGCCCAGTCAGCATTGCTCTTCATGTATCCTGTAGCGGTAGACGCCATTGGCCGGCGCAGAATTCTCATTTTCTCCATCGTGAGGAGTATAATTATACAGCGCTGCGAATGACCGACCTCTAAACACAGTATCATTGTCACAAAGCAGCTCAACTGGCGCTCCTCTTTCAAGGAAAATTCGCTCTAACTGCTGAATTACTTGCTCACTGTCCGCTGCTCGTAGCTGCCTCCACAGGCTAAACCGTGAAGGACCGCAATCAATAACCGTCAAGTACGGCTGGTTCTTGTAGTGGCTGATGTTGATTGTCATGCGATGCCACACGTGGGCAACACTGAGTTTACCGTGACGCCATTTTACCGGAGCTGGGTCAATCGAATTACATATGTCACAACCATGAACAACCTGGCGCACTTGCGATCGCTTGACCGGTTTAGCGAGATCGCGTCTAGCAAAGTACAAGGTCCGACGAATTCCTGGATGCCCCGCTCGTGCATGAATGCTTGCAATTTGCTCAGCGACTGAACTGGGAGCTGTTGAAGTTGTTGCTGCCGCACCGACGGCCAGTGGTTCGCCACCAATCCAATTTTTTGGCACACGCGTGAGGACAACTGCCAAGTTATCCGAGGACCGAAAAAGGCGCACATTGATCTGAATATCAAGTTCATCGACCATCTGTCTGATGATATTCACTCTGCGACGGATCAGGAGTTCACCGTGCGCTCTCGTTCGAAGCCTAGCACGGCCACTCAAAGCATCATCAACCCACCGATGAACCGTGGCAGAATCTGTGCAGAGATTGATTGACTTCATGCCCCACGAGACCGCCTTGTTAATGCCTTTGATCGCGGCGTCCAGCTCAGCCATATTGATATGGGTAGTGTCATATCGGCGGAGCCAACACGCGTCTTCGATTACTCCTGAATCCTGAGTCTCCAACAAAACTCCCCCAGCAATCGAACTGGCATCAGTCCACACGGTTGCCTCATCTTCGGTCACGCGCCACACTCCCCGTGCCGGATCCTCATTAGCAAGCTCGTCGATCACATACAAAATCTTGTTCTTCACGGATGGATCCTCCACAACATCGTCCCATCCTTTTGTCACAGAGTTGACGCATCGCTTTATCCAAGAGGTGACAGGCCTCAGCCACCCAGCCACCGGCAAATGTGCGACTAACCGGCCACACCACGAGAAAACTGACCGTCGAGTTATTGGCTCAACAATTTCCGCCACAGGATTGTCTCTTCTCCACACCTATCCGTCTGCCTGGCGCGAAACACTCAGACCTAGCACACGACATGATGGGTCGGCCCGTTCCGCAGGTTTGCAGGTCAGCCCGTATCTCGAGAAGTGTTCGCTGACTCTTTCTGCGCTCAACACTGACTCGTCCACCAAAATGTCATCACTGTATGATGAAGCTGCTCTCTCGACCTCAGCATCTTGCCGACACACGAAGTTGACAATCTCCTTCATGATGATCGGAGCTGCACTTAAGCCAAAACCCAGTCGGGTCAAGCAATACCGCTTGTCGGATATCAACACCGTCTGGTAACACCAAAGCGCAGGCTCATTTTCGATCTGAAGGTAGGCGCGCGTCAGGTCCAACAATGCTATGCGATCCCCCCGCCTCCTCCAATCTCTCAGTTTCTGGTGACAGACGTCGACATCCGCCGTGTGAGTTTCAACAAACCGATTGAGTTGGCGAAAATCCATCACCGGCCTGACTTTGCACTTATTCTTCTGACTGACTGCCATAAGCGGAATCAGCCCTTTGACTGATCCGTGGGTTTGTTCGTTGTACTCAACAAGCCATCCAGCGTCAATCCATGATTTTAACTCTGCCTGATACTCGCTACGGGCATGCGGCGCTATTGCGTACTCGGTAGTTCGATTCTCCAGGACACCCGGACGCTGCGACCACTTTCATCTCACTCTCCGTGACCTTTTGTCTGCATCAAATGTAGCCAGGAAAACTTTGCCTTCAAGGTCATAACTACTTGTTATACTGTTCCCACTTGCTGTCGCAGCTACGCCCGATTCCAGATGAACGCAGCCATTTTTCTCAACACCACATGTCAACGTTCTCTCCGAATCCAACACCATGCCACCCATAGCTACAATGCCATCAATACCAAGAACAAAGTCAAAACCGGCTGGTCTATGTTTCACCACAAGTACGTTGAGCTCAAATGCATTTCTATTGTTCATGGTAACCGTAACTACGCAGCTACCTTGGCATCTCATACGATCCCTGCTAATCGTCACCAGCCACTCACCGCGAGATTCCACTCGCTCTCTACACAGGAACTCAGAAATCAAGCTTCTGGAACAGCCCGTATCGACGAGCGCAAGACATTGAACACCATTGACCATCTAATTTGTCGTAACCAGCGGTGCCGTTACGTTGGAGGAGAAGAAACTGGCACCTATGGCTCTCCTCCTTGGTCGTTTTCCGGACAATTTGGGCTGACGTGTCCGAACGTGCCACACTTGAAACATTTGACACCATTCCTTTCTTGGCATCCAACCCGATTCATTCGACGAGGGCATCCGCGTGCAAAATGCCTTGGTCGGTTACACAGAAAACACCTGAGAGCACCTGACAACATTTTTCTGAAGACAGCCGTGCCGGTGGGCCAGGCTCAGGAGCAGAAGCAGATTGTCCAGTATCAATATTTTGAGCCGTTTCTGACAATATCACTCTAGTTCTGCTGACAACATCCGATACTGTCATGGAGCCCAACCTCGCATTAGCCCTGAGCACGTGTCGCACTGATAGAGGAATGGCTGATATAAACGCACACTTGATGGACACTGGGTCAGTGATTTTGCATCTGGCTCCTATTCTGCGTAGATCAGAGAGAAACACATCGACACATTCACCTTTAGTTAATCTTCGTTTCCCCAACGCGTCATACGCACCAAAAGTGTCCATGCCGAACGCAGTCTGAAGTGCCTGCTCCACTTTGCTCATGTCCAACTAGTCCTGATCAGAGAGGCAATCAATGCTGCCGTGGAACAGGAAATGTAGGCAGTCGTATGGGCCTGCCACAGGGAAAACAATTATCTTGCTGGCGCCAATAAATTTGTCATCATGAGAGACCACAAGCCACGCTTGCCCATCTTGAACACAAAAAGTATCGCGGAAATAAGCAGCCCGCGCTTGCAGCGTATGAGGACCAAGCTATCGCACTTAAGGTTTGAAACCGTTTGGAAAGCAGGCAAGCAACACGTAATTGCGGATTGCCTATCCCGCTCGCCACTGCCGATTTCCAGTGACCAGAACATTGATACGACAGTTTGCGATGAAACCGGCGGAAAATTTTAGCATTCCATCACGATATCACGCCTGTTGGACGAGCATGCTGAATCGCAAACAGAATCAGATGATCTTCTTCTGAATTGCATCATCGAAGCCGGTAAATCAGATCATGAATACCGGACTATTTTCAAAACAGTGGGACTCACACATGAGTAGTCCAGAGTATCCACAAGGAAATGGTCACTCGGAGGCTACTGTGAAGAAGATAAAGCTGATGAAAAAAACAACGCTGAATGGAAACTTGGATACTGATTCCTTCACCGAGGGTCTCGTGGAGATGCGGAACACTCCAAGACGGGATGGACGATCTCCAGCACAAGTCTTGCTTGGACACCCCATTCGTTCCCTGGTGCCGACTCATGATACAGCCTTCTCACAGGAATGACAGCGGCTTGCTGACGTCTGTGACACGGTGAGGGAGGTGGAGCAGAAGAAAGCATATGAAGCGTACAACAGGACGTCGAAACCTCTTCCTCGACTGAAAGTGGGCCAAGACGTGTACATACATGATCAGACTACAAAGCAGTGGCAGCGTAAGGGCACTGTCGTCGGTGTACGTGATCATAGCAATTACGCATTACGAATGCCCAGCGGACGCATAGCCATCCGAGACCGGCGCTATCTTTTGTTGGAGACGAGGCCGACAATTGTCAACCCAGAGCGGAGCGACATCGACAACACCCCGGTCACTGTGGATCACGTTGATTCTCAGAATCGTGAACAAGTCGAACTTCCGAGGCGGAGCCAACGTGATCGAAGACGTGATGCCGACTATCTGAAGCATTACGTCTGTCCCATCAAGCGACAGACTGAAGGGGAGGTGTATGGTGCCGGTCTGGCATCATCAATAGCGGCGGAACGATAATGACGCGAGAGGGACATTCACTGTGGAGGCGTGTTTGGGATTGGGGTCGTTGGAGATTAATGCGATGTGATTGAGATATTGCTGACATATTCTGGTGGTTTTGTGGTTAGTTAACTTGACCAAGTTTGTTACCGTTTATATAAATATATTCAGTTGTTTATTGGGTTGTTTGATCGTAATAACATAACATGTGTGTGTGTTTGGGCTATGATACTTGCGTATGCAAGTGTGTATGTTAGCGCGAGTGAAAGTGTGCGCGTGTTTGTGTGGCTGTGGTCCTTGCGTGAGCGGTAGATATGTTTTTTGTGAATGCGTGCGTGTCTGTATGCGCAGCACTGGTTGTACAGGCAGATGGTGTTCATGTGTGTGTATGTGTATGCGTGTGATTGTGTGTGTGTGTGTGCGTGTGTGGGTGCGCGTGTGTGCTGAACTTTGTTGGTGACTGTAACTAGGGGAAGTGGGGAGTCTGTCTTGAAGCGTGTCTACGAGTGGTGTGGTCTTGTAGGTGCGCGTGGGACAGCGATCTCCCACGCGCGCCTGTCTTTGAATACATATTCTGAAACCGGACAAGAATGTATTTACAGAGATATTGAGAGGTGTGACGGCAAGAGCCAGGATAGAGCACAAATCTAATAGACTGATTCAAGACGGACTGCAAAATCCTAAAAGAAACAGCGGGGAGAATTGAATTATAGTGATACAATAATCAATGTGTGAAGATATGAGTTTTTAAAAATTTGATGGCTGATGCCTGGTCCAACTATGGTCGGATGCGATAAATAGCACGAAGAATTAGACGACAGAAGCGCGCAACAAAATGAATATTGTTTTCAAAAGTAAGACATGAATCCAGCACAACACCTAAATACGAACAGAGGATTGGACCGGAAAAGAAAGCAGAGGAAGGGACAGTCGAGGAGTATGCAACGACAGGAACTCAGTTTTGGATTTATTTATTAAAAGACAACGAGATGCAGCCCGTGAGGCAATATCAGACAGCATAGCATTGATGAAAGAATGATCCGAAGATGTGAGTGGACATATTAGCTGTATGTCATCAGCATATACATGAAACGACACAGGATAGCGTATTAATATGGGGCGCAATGAGGACATATGTAAATTCAAGAGAGTGGGTCCAAGGATAGAACCCTGGGGGACACCCGAAATTAGAGGAACTGGATCAGATAACAGTGAGTTGAATTTTACAGAGAAAGACCGGTCAGTAAGATAGGAACTCATAAGTGGAAGAGCCGTAGAAGTATGACCGATGTAAGATAGATCATCAAGGATCATATCATGACTGACTAAATCAAAGGCCGATGACATGTCCAGCAGCACTAATACTACGGAATTACGGTATGAGAATTGAGAAAATACGGTTTGGGCAACTGATGTGAGAACGTTTTCTGTTGAATGGGCGAGTCTAAAGTCAAACTGGGGGGGGGGGGGGTCCAGAACACTATTTATTAAAGCCAGACTGGTGGGGATCCATAACACTATATATTATAGGAGATATGTGGAAATATCACATATTCTAATAATTTCGAAGTTAGGCTAATGAAAGAAATAGGTCGGTAAGGTTGCACTTGGATGGGTTGAGTGTGGATTTTTTCAATCTAGGCTAGACAATTTCATGTTTTTCTGGTAGGAAACAACCATGGAGAATTGAGAGGTTTATCATATGCAAGAAATAAGCAGCAAATCATGTAACAGAATGAGAGATGGCCTTAAAATCAATTGGGTCGGCTGGGGAGGAAAAAATTTTAACTGAGGCAAGGATAGCAAGAATATCAGAGATATCAACATGATTAAAAGCAGAAAAAGTAAAAGATGAAACGGTATGATTGATGACAGCTGGACATAGGGATACTAGCATAGTTATACTTATATTTTTTAGCAAAAAAATGTACTGAGCTCAGATGCAGTGACGGAACAATTTATGATAGTGGAGCTACGACCGGAAATATTATTGAGTGTGGACCAAAGTGATTTTTGCGACTTGGACAGTTAAGACAATTGAGTTTTGTAGTGAGAGCGTTTAGCCTCAGAAAGAGCAGCAATGTATGTGGCTCGAGAAATACATAAATCGGACCACTCGGAAGCGGAGCGAGTGCGACGCCACGCTTTTTCTGAATGCCGTTGGGGCCGTTTTAAGGTAAGAAGGAAAGAATTAAGCCATGGTGAGTGAGTGCTTGAGCGGAAGCGTGAGACTAAAGGAAACAGATGGTCATTGATCTCTGAGAGGCCAATTTTGAATTGAGTGTATACCTCGGCTGGAGATGGAGTACAAAATATATGGAATGGCAGTCGAGATGATAAGCACGAGAAAAATAGATCAGTGTTAAAGATTTATATGAACGAAACGTCGTTATAGAGCGATTTTGAGAGTTACACGAAAATGGAAGATCAAACAAGCATAAACTATGATCAGAGAAAGAACTGTCCGGTGGAAAAACTTCAACATCAGGTACTTAAAGATCAGTGGAGAGTGTATGACTGGGAAACAAAAGAAGATACAGCGTATGGCTAGACAGGTGAGTGGGAGACGATACAGGAGATGTGAGACCGAATGTGTCAATAAGTGAGACAAAACGAGGACAATAAGTGTTAGATGCCGGGTCGTCTAACCAGAAATTAAAATCGCCTACAACAGCGTACCTATTTGAAAAAACTGTTGACACTGATTAAATCAGATCTGAGAAATCGTCAAAGAAATGTGTAGCAGTACCTGGATGATTATGCCTATAAAGTATGATAATGCAGAATTTCGGAATACATGGGAGAGATAATGACAATGCGATTAACTCAAAGGATGAATAGGCCGAAAATAATTGGGAACATATTTGGAGAGAAATTGACTTTTTGAACAAGCAGCCAGCCCCACCACCACGAGAGCTAGACTGGAGCGAGACACATGCAGACATCCATAGTCCTGTGGAATGTGGGCAACAAATTAGGGTATGTCTGTGTCCACAAGCCATGTGTATGTTAAACAGAGAATCTGAATGATAAAGGTTAAAAGTTTAAATGCCCAAGTGGCAGCTGCTACACGGGAAGAAGCCGAAGCTTATGAACACACAGGTGTGCCCCGTGCAGCTCGCTGCCACCGCAGAACCGACCCTCTCCACGCTATGGCGCCACAAGGACGTAAGACGTATTAGAGAGGGCCACCTCCCCAGAATGCATGGCAAAGTTCATGACTGATATCTGGTACCATCATTTTCTGCTGGGTGGACAGGGGCTGTGGGATTGTAGAATTCGCCCAATGAAATTCTGCTCCGTCGGATTTCGAACCACGGACCTCCCGCTTGTGAGGCGGATGTGCTAACTACTACACCACGGAGTGTTATGAGAGGAACAAATGTGGTAGATGTAATGAGTTTTATATTTTCATGATCTTATGCTCAACAGTCCGACGACAGTCTTGTGGACTCCGTGGTGTAGTAGTTAGCACATCCGCCTCACAAGCGGGAGGTCCGTGGTTCGAAACCCGGCGGAGCAGAATTTCATTGGGCGAATTCTACAATCCCACAGCCCCTGTCAACCCAGCAGTAAATGGTACCAGATATCAGTCATGAGTTGTGTCATGCATTCTGGGGAGGTGGCCCTCTCTAATACGTCTTACGTCCTTGTGGCGCCATAGCGTGGAGAGGGTCGGTTCTGCGGTGGCAGCGAGCTGCACGGGGACGCCTGTGTGTTCATAAGCTTCGGCTTCTTCCCGTGTAGCAGCTGCCACTTAGGCATTTAACCTTAACCTTTAACAACAACATAACGAAAACTTGAGTGAGAGGTAGAGTGAACAGGGTATGTGTGTGACGATAGTCAGTCCTATGCGGGCGTATTGGACGCCGTGGGGGCAGGTGGTGCTGATGGGGATAGAGTGAACACAGAGGGAGTAGACCCTTCCGGTGGCGCGAGCAGGGTGCGAAGACGCAGCGAGTTCCTCACTGCCAGAAGAGAGGGGCATCGGGGAGAGTCTTAGTTAGTTAGTTATATTATAGTATATTCAGTTGTTTCTTTTACAATTATATTTGAAGTTTTGTATGTTGGTCACATGGGTTTTCAAATGATTTTAAACGGAAATCAAGTCAAACACCCAGTGCAGTGAATGTCACTGTCGTTACTAGCCGTTGAAACGATCGACTGCTAACTATGACGTCACGCCTCTCTAGGGGAGGGAATGAAACGGCCTGTAGTCTAGGTGGCGTGGACTTGCTCATTCTAACGATGTGGTGATCACTAGGGCTATCATAAAGTAACCTAAAAAATAGAAAAAATTATCGTATTTTTGGGAAAAAGTAACCTAAAATAATCTAAAATATAATTGTGCTCCTTCGCAAAGGCTAAATTCTTGTTAATGCCCACAAAGGTTTTTTTCTCCTCTTAGGTTTAGGTGACATTTCTACAACAAAACACCTATAGGCATCCCAATACAGGCGAAAAACAATGTTTTTTAAGTTCGGGGAGAAGGAAAGGACAGAAGACAGCTGCCGTTACAGGGGGGGGGGGGGGGCCCCAACTCTGCTGAATTATCGCTGCCCTGAAAGTAGTTGATCGAAGGGAAGAAGCAGAGGGTCCGCTTTTAGTCGCCTCTTATGACACGCAGCGGGTACGTCGGCAGTATTCTTATTCCCTACCGCAGGGACCGTAAGACAATGCTAATGCATTAATTTATATTCAACAAGACAATCGCATTTATGAGCTGCGTAATTTTTTCATATGACAGTGACCTCTATCGAGTTGTCACGTGATTCAGCTTGTTTCTTTGCGCCAATATGTATGTATTATTGGGTGAACATTGTACGTGTGTGAGTGCCCACGTCTACATGTGAGAATAATTTGCTGACTGTATTATTATAAGGGGCACTGATTCGTCTCTCAAGCTCAACTGTGGGAAAATGACATTAACTCACGCTGCAAACATCACATGCTATTCCCTGTCTCGTGCATATTGTGCTACTGTGCTACCGTGCAGTATCGAGTATTAAGAGCCCAGACGTTGTTATATCCAAAAACAAAAATTGCCAAAATTAACCTTACAATGGAAAAGTAATCCAAAAGCAAAAAAACTAACCCAAAGACGAAAAAGTAACTCTTGGTAACCTAATAACTTTTTTAATAATCATAATATATAACTTTTTCATGCAGTTTCAGGCATCTTATGAAAAAATGACCTTTTGATGAAAAAGTAACTTTATTAACTTTTGACAGCCCTAGTGATCACTCTGCAGTGCAGCGACAACTACACCACTTTGAGACTCCTGCTGCTGATATTGGTCTTACCTTTGATGCTCGCAAATGCGCCGTCATGCATGTTGGTTCTGACATCTGTCCAATTCGAAATCCGTTTGAAGCAAAAGTGCGGGAGGTGTAGCAGTTCTGTTATCTCGGCGGTGAGGTTCCTGATGGCCGCTCAGCATAGACGCCGATGATGTAAGCATCGGAAGAAGCATCGACAAATAATGGATATTGATGCCAGCGACATGGGTGTAGATTCTGGAAGGTATGTAAGTATATATACCCCCAACGAATTGGATGGGGTATGACTATGCAATTATAACCCCAGCGACTTCTGGTGAGATCGGTTCATTGGGTATATTATCATCAAGACCAGCGTAGCAGAAAAGTAACGATACACGAAATATAAAATTATAAATATGTGGAAAATTATACTTTACGCAATATGCTTTTCATTCACGTATGTGTCGTAATTGTCGACACAAATCTACGCCCGAGAAGTGAGAAAAATGAAATTTGTAGGAAATTAATTGCGTTTTCCTGCATTCAATTCATTTGATGAATCATTATATTTCTTTTCAATGGTTTTCATGTAATTCATGTAATTTTGCAGATATGTGGGCGTGCTAATCTATGCCTATCTGGTGATTCATATATGATTATCATTCACTGGTGTTGTAGTCATCGCAACGCAAATGCAAAACAGTAAGTTGCATATGATTATGGATGCTCAATATTACTGGATCGAATTACTGGTAAGGTTAATGTACATGCGTAAACGTGTATATATCGCTTATATGCACGTTATATATACAAACCCACCCAAGACGGTGGAATGTTACTGATGTACATCAGTTAGTGTTTGCACTCAAATTGGTGATTAGGTTGAAGAGCTTCACTCTTGCAATGGACTTCTCTTTGTTGCATTCGTTCATACTGCTGTGCCTCCAATCTCAACTAGTGCAATGCGACGGCACAGGTGAGTCTAATATACCCTCTCAAGCGGTAAAATGGAACCTGTTTTACGCATTCGTTTTTTACTCATCAACTTGTTACTTATCATAATTTTCGCGGATCCTATGTCTCATCAAACTAAATCAATGATATGAAGTAAATTTTCACATTTCACTTTCTCGAATTCTGAAGATGTGGCTAATTTTATTGTAGCTGTATGATGACATTTACATTATTTTTTATCATGTTTATGAATAACATTGTGGATAAAACTGGCAACAATAATGACATTTTGAGAGACTCGTAATTCAACATAAAATGTGTTTTAGCTAACATTTGAAAATATATATGATGAAATCGGATTGTTAACCCCCTCATTTATAATTCTCAAAATTGACTCACTATCTTTGGCTGTTTTCAGGAATCTTTAAAAAAAAATGCGATGAAATTATGACAAATAAGCAAGACACAAGTGTACGTTGGACACATGGGACAACCTGCTTCCTCTATATGAAAATACCGCGTAACTATTCGGGGTCGATTTCCGAGTGCAACAAGCTGCTGATGAATCTTCATCGAATACCTGCCAACTCGACTGATATCCTAAAAACACATCGGTACTGCATAATTCACAAATCATTATTAGCAGCGTATGACTTGACTTAATTTCAATATAATACTGTAGGAATGCTTCTACAGTCAACTGACATGAATACGCACGCTGAACGAAGGCACAGAGTAGACACCCACACAGGCACAGGTCAACTGGTTGTATTGTTTCAGTCAAACACTCATGCACACATACACACAGGTGCACATACATATACACTTACACGAGTGCACACAACGCGACCATACACAGAATGGCAGCGCACACTGGATACTGTGCGGCACGGCTCTCTGTAGATGACTCAAGGTCGTTGGACTTCACTTCCACAATACTATCTAACAACGTATCACTTCCATTTTGATTTTTACTCAAATAGATCCTTTTCGCTGCATCAACAACCTAATTTTAATACCATTAATCAAGCTAATTTTCATTACTATACAGCTTGGAAGCTATTATAAATGTATTTCAAAGATAAATTAGCAAGACAAAGTGATATAATGCAATTCAGTAGAAGAAATAACGACTGGCGGGTTCACAGGGGTCTCAGGGAGCTGAAGTCCCCACATAATGTTCACATCAACTCTTCATAAGAGGCTAACTAAGAGAGGCCACGAAAAATATTTTTCCGTACAATTTGATGATAAAAGCATTATCGCAAAGAGGTTGCATAGTAATGCATATACATGACTAATCACCCCCAAAACTCAGCCCCCAAATGAATCAATTTAGCCTCTTACAAAATCTAACACTGGAACCATTGGAAATATCTCTGGTTAAGCAATCCAATTCTGGATTCATTCTTGGTAAAGCGAGACATTTACTTCAAAGAGAAGAAAGTTTAATGCTTTACAATGCCCTGGTTAAACCCTATCTTGAATATGCTTGCGAAATATGGGGCCACACATGCAAATCATACATGAACAGATTAGAGGTCTTGCAAAAACGAATAGTTAGAATCATATACAATTTACCACGAAACACACCATCCAAACCACTTTTCACCAGAGGAAAAATATTGAATATTTCAGGTCTTATACACTTCAAAACATGTAAATTAATGTACAAAGTTTTTTATAAAAAGTTGCACAAAAATCTACAGATTTGTTTTGAAACAAATCCTTGTCGTCCCGACCTGTTCCTAGTTCAACACAGAAGAACATACGCCAGAAATCAAGCTTTGACCATAAACGGTGTGAAGCTGTGGAGTGAATTGGTGAAGAACAAAGAAATAATTCTGAGTGACATGACGTCTATGAAAAAATTCACAACATGCCTATTCAACACCATTCTCTTAAAATATATGTAAATAACAAAGCCCAATGTTGACTCAATTGCCTGGTGGAGATTGCCGATCTTCTTATGATCTCATTATGAAAATGAGCTCTTGCTGAACTGTAAATTTAAGGTACAGCAAGCAACGCGTCTATTACTTGCCACTGTACATTTCCAACTGAACTAGACTATATATATGTTTTTTCATTTTCTTCTTTTATTTTATTTGTTCTTGCTTTTTTCAAGGGATATAAGCCTTTATGGCTTCCCCCGACACATGAAAATATGTTGTTTGGTGTTATTATATGTTTACTGTGTCGTTTTGAAATACAATACAAAATACAAAACAATACAATACAATTATTTATGATTTTTGAGAGATATATTATCTAACGGTGAGCTCTAAAATGTTTGATGTAAGTTTTTGTGTTTTTATCAGCAAGCAAGGGATCATTTGGACGAGGGATTTCTGGGTGGATATCATAAAACGTTCAGGTGAGTGTATTGCCTGAATACAATCCCGCGTAATGAACCACTATGCTTATTCACCGAAAACAGCCATCAAAACGACCGTCCATACCACATATTCACTCCAACACAGTGTGTGATGACTAGGGCTATCAAAAATTAAGATACAAACTAGAAAGGTAACTATATTTTAGAGAAAAAGTGACCTCAGAAATTAACCAATAATTTACCTTAAATATTTGCTGTTTAATAAATACCAATTTCTTTTTGCAGCTCTGCAAATATGATATACCCCAGTTCCTACTACCCTGTGTTCCACTTTTTCTCCGCATTTGTGCAATTTTTACACCAAACCACCGAAAAGTGACCTAACAGAAAAATGTGTCATAACCATCGAAAAGTAACAAGCTGAAAGCTAATCCAAAGACGATAAACATTCATTGCTAATGCAATTACACAGAGGAACACATTTTTCGAATTTTCTGCTGCATGAATTTTTTTGCACATCCTTACGTATTTTGGTCTGCTGAATTCAAATCTGAACTCGATATAGCTCTGCATGATCCTCTTTTAATGCAATTTTGGGTCTTTTTTCAGTGGAATTCCCCAGTTTTTTCCATTGTTGTCACATTGGCACATTACCTGAGATGATAATACTGGCTAACCGATAAGTGCTTTGCTGCTGAAATACTTTAAGATATGATGTGATGGTGTAAGGTGATTGAGAGAGAGAAATACTGTTTGTTGGTTTGTTTGTTTGTTTGCATATATTGTCATTCAACATCAAGTACACAAATAAAACACTACAAAAACAAAACAAATGACAAAGTCCGCCGATCATCGCTCCTTAGCAGACTTGATGTTAATTATATAGAATGAATATATTTGACATTTGTGATGATATGATGTATATGATAATATGCACGAGTACAAGGGTATACACTGATTATACTAACTCTCACACACACGCGCACACATACACCAACACACACACACATACACTAACATACACATATACACACATACATACACCAACACACACACACACATACACACACACACACACACACACACACACACACACACAAATACACCAACACTCACACACACACACCAACCATAGCTTCGAAAGCAACTGCATATACATACTAGTGCACACACACACACAACGCATTAGCTGCATACTAGTGGCTTGTGTTTTAGTGGAATATGCGCAATATTACAATATACACATTGTTGTCTCTGGGCCAAGTAACTCCTAGGCACAATACATTACCTCTGATACCAATTCGTTCCAGTTTCGACAGCAGAATTGTATGGTCAATTCTGTCAAACGCCTTTGTCAGGTCCATGAAGACCCCACAACTGAGTGTTTCTTCTCCAAGGATGAATACACAGTGTGAATGAAATTCATTATGGATGTTTGTGTAGACTGCTTCTCTCGGAAACCATTTTGGTTCTCAGTAAGTATGTGATTGCTTTCCAAATAGCTCTTTAATCATCTCGAAATCGCTCTTTCAGCAATTTTACTGAAGACAGGCAAAATCGATATTTGGTGGTAATTGTTTATATCGGCATTATTTCCTTTTTTGAATATTGGTATGACTTTAGCCGTTTTCAACTGACGAGGAAATGCCCCGTTTTTGATAATCAAATTGAAGATATGAGTCAGAGGATGTGCAATAATGTCAGCTACACGCTTTACCACATTGGTACCGTACCTCGCTTTACCAGATATCATCATAACCCGAACTTTTGGTATTAAGCTGTCTCAAATATCCATATATTTCAGGGCAACTGACGGGTGCGAGGGACATAGAAAATGAAGGAGAGATGTTCATGTAGCTTAAATGCTCTAAATTATTATCCTGGTAGCTATCTGCTGCTACACTCACTAAATGTTTGTTGAATTTTTCGTGATCATGCAGACAATCGAGTTCCAATTTTATTGTAGAGTTTTTGATCGACGTTCTACCAACAATTGAATTGACTATTTCCCAGTGTGTTTTGGTATCTCCTTGACTATCCTCCAGCTGATTTTTGAGGTAGTCACTACGAGCAGTTCTCAATTTCGATGTCAGCTGATTTCGAAGATCTTTATATGCCTTCTCATAAGTAATAGGCCACTGTGTGTGAGTATTTGAATATGTTAGTGTGCTTATGTTTGTGTGAGGATTTTCCTGTACGACAGTGTGTATTTGGAAATTGTACATGTCCCGTGACGGTGTATGTGTACTCACCGAGTTGTATTCACTGAGTTGTATAACACAGGAGATGAGCTTAGCTCGAACTGTCCTGTCTCCCAGCCAACATTGGCCTAATCTACGTTTAAATTCTTTCACAATGCTACATTGAACGATTTCCCTACAACAACAACAACAACACATGTATTTCATATAGCACTCTAATTATCATAGGCGCGAGGAACGGCTAGTTATAAAATGTACACAATGTGGAATTAACAAAACAGTATCGCATAAATAAAGATATAAGCAGCGATATACTATGGAAGAACAACTGAAAATAACTACGGATCAATAAATCAAACAGTTATTCACACAATATAATTATTCAACACAAGAGACACCGAGAATCCGAGACACCGAGAATATATGTACAAAGAGAAGTGGAAAGAGACCTGTAAGAGAGAGAAGATCTAATTTTAAGAGGAAGTTTATTAAACAAACGAAGTCCAGAGAAAAAAAAATTTCGAAGACCAGGTGGAATCGTTGAGAGTACGGGGACAGTAGAGACTACGTGATAGTGAGCGGTCCCGACGATCAGAAACAGTAAGAAGAGAACGGATATATGGAGGAGCAGAGTCGGAGTGGATGATCTTGAAGATGATGCAGCAAACCTTGTGATGGATTCGCTGCCGTGCATGAAGCCATCCAAGTTGGCGGATGAATTTCGAGGTGGGAGTTCTCGGTGGAAGAAGAAAAACAAAACGGCAAGATTGGTTTATATTTTTCTGAAGCGAGCGTATATCTTTACAAGAAACATGGAGATAAATAGAGTTACAATAGTCTAGCCTGGAGAAAATTAAGGACTGTACAAGTGTGATTGATGTAGCATTATCAAGGAATCGACGGATAGGATTAAGTTGGCGGAGAATAAGATGACAGGAGCGAGTCACACGTGAGATTTTAATTGAGAAAGAGATATTGTGATCAAAATGTACACCAAGATCACGAACACACTGAGATAGGGGTAATGAAATTATTGGAGGAGATAATTTTGGAGGAAGAAACACAATATATTCCGACTTGGAATGGTTCAAAATTAGGTGGCGTGATGAAGCCCAGGATGTGATATTATTCAAAACAGCAGAAATACAATTTGCAGAAATGTTTAAGATATGAAAGTATAGCTGTAGATCATCCGCATAAATGTGGTAAGAAATACGAAAACGATGAAGAATTGGACAGAGAGAAGACATATACAAATTGAACAATAACGGACCCAATATTGATTCCTAAGGTACACCACTGGAAAGTTTTACAGTACTCGAAAAAGTGGTATTAGAGCGAACAGAATAAGAACGATTAGAAAAGTATGACTTCATCAATGATAGAGCCGTAGAAGAAAGTCCAATAGCAACAAGGTCGTCACACAAAATTGCATGATCAACGAGGTCAAATGCCGAAGAGAGATCCAGCAGAACAAGCAGAACAGAGTCACCAGAGGCAAAATGATTGAATATATCGTTCAATAGGTGCAAAAGGAAAGATTCAGTGGAACGATTAGATACAAAGCCAGATTAAAAAGGATCGAGAACGGCGTTTATCAAAGGTGATAATTGATCGTGTAAGGCCGACTCCAGCAGCTTGGCAGTGCAGCTCAGAACGGAAACAGGGCGGTAATTACCAGGACAGTTAGGGTCAAGAGTGGGTTTTTTCAGTATTGGTGTGACAATAGCAGATTTATCAGCAAAAAATCAACCATGTAGAAAAGAAGAATTGATGAGATGGGAAAAAATGGGGGGAAGGAAGTGAATAGAGTCACACAAAGCAGATAAATCATTCGGGTCGAGATGTCAACGAGAAATTTTTAGTTTTTTATAAGGCGAGAAGTATGAGCTACCGAGATATGGGAGAAACTAGGCAGAGTGGAGGATAAAGTAGTATGAGTGAGAACTGTAGTGGTTGTAGGAAGTAGGACACGAACCGAATTCAGTTTCTGAGGGAAGAATTGAGCAAAAGTAGAAACAGAAATAGGATTGAGAGAGGAGCTGCCAACTTTCAACTGTTTTAGAGCGGACCACTGACGCGAAAGAGAACGAGCACAGTCCGCAAGGCGTGACTGATAAAAATCAGCTTTGGCCGTGGTCAGTGCAGAAAGGAAGGAATGTCGAGCAGAGCAAAAAGAGTCCCAGTCACTAGGCAACCGAGAGTTACGTCACCTACGCTCAAGACGGTGGGACGAAGTTCGCATTTGAACTAGGTCCGTCGAAAGCCACGGAGAAGGGACGGGTCTGAGAGCGAACACGACGAGTGATCAGTGGAAATATTTGTTCATTGATTTCACTGAGAGAAGATGAAAGAAAATCAAACACAAATTTGGGATGAATGTTGTGGTAGGTAATGGGAGGCATAAGAGAGGAGATCAAAGATTGATAAAATGATAGGACAAAACGACCTGTAATCACGTGCGGAAAAGATGTAGGGGTCCTTGAATGGTGCGTGAGGAGAATAGTATAATTGGCAAAAAAGGAGAGAATGATCGGAAAAAGTATTGTCGGGAGGAAATGTGAGTGTATCATAAAGATGGAACTTGCTCAAAGTCGAAGGGTTAATGATAATGTGGAGAACATGGCCAGCTGTGTGAGTAGGAGTGGAATTTTATATCACCAAATTATGAGAATTAAGAAATGAAAGAAAATCGGACGCAAAAGGATTAGCCAGAGAATTGTCGAGCAAGAGTTTCAAGTCGCCGACAATTATGAAGTTATCGAAAAAGAGTTGAGATAATTTAAATATAAGAGAATCAAACTCGTCAAGAAACATGGGTGATTTGGGCGATACACAATTAAAGTTCCCAATTTTGGTATGGATGGTAGATATAAAGATAGCGGCAAGATTTCAAAAGCGTGTGAAGTAAATTGAGCGACAGCAAGTATAGAAATGAAAGAGTTGACTGATATACAATACTTAAACCCTATCTAGGTTATTCCATGCATCTACAGTCCTATTCGGGAAACTATACTTCTTGATATCCCTAATTGCTCTGGTTTTGATACTCTCTCGATTGGGCGGTTTCTCTTTGTTGACGATTTTTCCATCTGGCGTTCTTCTCGCACGATACTAGCCGTTCAACGGCAGTTGCAGTTGGCGGTCAACATAATTGAGGCGTGGGGAACCATGAATGGCTTCAAGTTCTAGACGTCCAAAAAGAATGGCATACACTTTTGCCTCCGTCGAGGTGCCTGCCCCGATATGCAAGTCAATCTGTACGGCAGAGCTGTTTAATTCCAGCGAACGGTTCGGTTTTTGGGGGTAACGTTGGACTCATTTTTAATCTATGCCGACCACATCTAATTGCTTAGGACCACTGGTTTTAAGGCGTTGAACGTTCTGAAACCCTCTCCCGAATGAGTTATGAAGCAGATCGTCAGTCCTTGCTCCTTTTATACCGCTCATTGGTACGATCGCGTCTCGATTAAGCGTGCGTTGTATATGATTCGGAATAAGTAAAATGCCGCCTTGATGCAATACACCACGTAGGGGTTCGCATTGCTACTGGTGCGTTCCGCACGACGACCATCTCCAGTCTCCTAGTTGAGGCGGATGAAGCTCATCTGGTGCTCCAGTGTCAAGAGCTAGGCACGCGATACTCCTGCAAAATATCACAATACACGGAAAACCCTGCATACCCAGCCATTCACTTGAACAACCAGGCAGAGCTGCAGCGGCAGCACCCCACCAGGGCGCTGCAGTGCTGCTAAAAACAAGCAATTATTGGCTGAATGCGGAATAAGAGACAGCGACTACATGTGGGTGAAGTACATGATAAAGTCACCTTTGGAGCTGGTCACACCTCAGGTTGACATTACATTATCAGCTCTGCCCAAAAGTCGTACGTTTCCATGTGTGCTTTTAACGGAGGCACTTGGTCGCATTCGCAGTTACGACGGGTATACTGCCGTGTACACCGATGGCTCGAAACTGTCAATTGGTGTTGGAAGTACGTATGTAAGTGGAGGTACATGCCGCTCACGTCCGCTGCCACGAAGTGCCTCCTTTTACATGGCTGAATTATGCGCAATCATACTTGCCCTGCTTTTCATTCGCTCATCCTCTCAATCGTGTTTTTTATTATCTCTGACTCTTTAAGTGCAATATCATCCATCTCAAGCTTTAATATTCACCATTTATACAACGCATTCACATCATGGATAACCGGCTTCATCAGCAGAGCAAGGACGTAGTATTGTGCTGGATTCCGGCCCACGTTTGTATTGTGGGTAATGAGAAGACAAAGCAGCAAAGCGCACTGCCGCCCGCACGTTTTACTTACATTATTTTAATTTTCCTGTCCGTTTTTGGACATGAATCAAATCATTAATCAATTTATTCGATTTCGGTGGCGGCGTGTTTGGGATGAGAGTGATCATCAAAAGCTAAAAGCAGTAAGGCCTGAGATAGGACATTGGACGTGCAGTTATCGCCGTAAGAGATTTGAGGAGGTGGCACTGTGCCGACTTCGTGTCGGTCATACATACAGCACCCATCACCACCTACTTCTTGGACAACCACAGCCTGTGTGCGGTGCATGTAACGCACCTCTCTCCGTGCGACACGTCTTGGTGGAAAATCCTAATCACGAATTGAGCCGTCGCCGATTGTTTGGTCGAAATTATACTATAGACGAGATTATTGGACAGAACGCCGCTGTCGTTTTTGACGGTCAGCTGTTTGCTCTCATTGAATTATTGCGGTTTTGCATTATTTTTACACCAAATCAATCATGATGTATGTCTTCGATTTTTACAATCAATGTCAATCAATTTATTTTATTACTTTTATTTACCATTTATTAACATTGAGTCAATCATGACATGAGATTTGTGTGTTTTCGATATTCATTTATCCTCGTGTTTCATCGTGCTTCATTGACGAGGGGGCGCCTTATCGTCTGACAGGCCGGTGCGCCCCTTATACACCAATGATCATCATCATCATCCCTGTGTTTTCCAAAACAATACCTAGCTGATATTTGGCTTCTGAATTTAACTTTCAGATGCCTCTTTCCTCCCTTCTCGTACCTTCCAAGCCTCAACACTTCCTGAATTTAATCTATTGCATCCTCGTCGATGGCTTTCAAAATGTCATCCGCTGCTTTTCTTTCTCTTTCCTCCCTTTCTCTTCTATCAGGCTGCTCTAGATCTTCCACTCCAAATATAATGACGCATTGCTTCTTCTCTACAATGTCGCGCGCCACATTCTCTTTCTGTTCTAATACCTGAACCACCTCATGTTTCATCTTGGAATCCCGCTCTTTTTCCTGCCGCTTAATAATTTCCTTGAAGTCATCTATGCCCTCTACTTGTTCATTCGCCCATACCTCTTGGTTCTTCTTTATCTTGTCCAAATTCTCATCTTGCCTTTTTGCTACTTCTTCTCTCGCTCTCAGTCTCTCCTTCAGTTTTTCATTCTCCTGCTGAACAACCTGCATTCGTTCTACCAGCTTTTGATTCTCATCCTTCGCTTTTTCTTTTGTTTCGTTCAACAATTCTACCTGATTTTTCAACACCTGCATTTCCTCGCGCGTTTTGTCCACTATCCCGCTCATGCTACCACTGAGTCCTTTTTTACAATCCGTCATGAATTATCCAACATCCTTCAAATCTATTTAATTCATTCCTATCTTTTTTTAATTTTCTATCACTTCCTTTTCCACATCGAAGTTTCTCATCCCTCCAGTTTCTCTTAACTTTTCTGTGCTCACGTCCATTTGTTTTTTACCCCGACCTGTCATGCCTACTCAATCCCCAAGAGACAAGGCAGCGCGGCCCGACTCACCCTTATTTCACAGCCGGTGGAGTTAATCTGCAGATTGATGCACAGAAGTGTTTTGGAGGTCATTTCCTCCGTCCACACGATTCACGAACACACATACACAATAGTACACACTTGTACACGATTCACAGCGCGGAGTTTTACTAGCTCACAGTAACACGTCCACAGTCCAGCAGTGACAACTAACAACTGTGACAGTGACAACGGTGGCAGTGACAACTGAGTGTGTGTGTGTGTGTGTGTGTGTGTGTGTGTGTGTGTGTGTGTGTGTGTGTGTGTGTGTATGTGTGTGCGAGCGCGCTCTGATATAAAACTGTGATTGACCTTCTAAAATATCACGAGCGCAACTGGACAATTTGCGTGTACCTCATAATGGTACATTTCCTTTTAGGTCAATGTAATGAAGTACGACGGTAGTCGTGTGCGTGTGCTTGTACTTGTTTTAGTGTATGTGCAAGTGAGTGTATGTCTGTATGTTTTCAGTGTCAGTCCATTTGCGTTTGTATTGTATTGTATTGCCTGTGTGCGTGTGAATGTGTGTGTATGCGCGCGTGTGTGTGAGTGAGCCAGCTGATAGGACCGTGAGTGTCTGTGATCACGTGATCATGTCAATTATGCGAGGTAATAAAAGCGGCTCCGACAGTTTTGTTGGATGAGTGGCAAAATTGATTTCGTGTGTGACGCGCTGTAATCCATACGCTATTTCGGCACAATGTCCAAGTCGGACGTCAATGCTGCTCCCGCAGCATTGACCTTTGGTATGAAATTGATTGCGGAGTTCAGCGGCACTGATAATGCTCCGTGTCTGAATGGTTGGAGAAGCTACACTGATATGCAAGCTGCATGGAGTATCAAACGTTGTCGCAGTTTTTCCAGTCAGACTTTCAGGTCAGGTATATAAGGTGTGCGCCCAGTTGACGGAGAAGGAAAAACTCAGCGTTGAGTAAGATCGGCAGGCTTTGGTAAAAAACCTTTAATTAGACGAATTATCGGCGTATGATCAGCTGGTGTCACGTCGCCTTGAAGCTGGAGAGCCAGTTGATGTCTACATTGCTAATATTAGGAGACTAACTGATCTTTCTGGCAGCATGGAAGAGAAGGCGATTGGTGGCGCTTTCGTGTATGTTTTGCCTGATTATGTGAGCAGAACGCTTCGAGCCAACGCTCGAATGACACGAATGACGGTCAAGCACCTGGTGGAAAGCACCCGGAGCATCATGGTTGACGACAGCGCAGCTATTGCTGGCACAGATATATGTAAGTCTGTGAATCGGGCATCACGCAGAGAAAATGTATGTCCTTGCTGCAGAAATCAGAAACCCACCACCGCAGATGGAAACTGGGAACACGACAGCGCCAGAAATGAACAGTTGTGGCATTGCACCAGGCAGACCGTGCAAAGCTTCAGATGCTAAAAGATTGGGCACATTGCGTCACAGTGTCTGGGAAGCGAGCAGTGAGAAACAGCTCAAGCGTCGGCTATTTCTCGTTTTCCAGAGACGCATTGCCTACCATTGAGCTGCGCGTAAACGATTGCAAAAAATTAGTGCTGGTTGATACAGGTTGTTCACGATGTTGTATTCATGTATCATGTTGCTCTTCGTGGAAAAGCTGCGCCTCCTCAATTGTCACTATGGCTGGATCTGCGCATCATTGCGTTGGGGAAGTAACTATATGCCTACAATCGTTCAACCAACACGCGCCAAGATTTATTGACCCTCTAGTTGTGGAATTTAGACCGCTGAATTTTGATTTTCTACTCGACATGAACGCAATTTCGTCGTTTGGTGGAGTGTGCATTGCAAAAGACGGCGGCGTGTGTTTCGGTGAGCACGGCGATAGTGTGGCATGTGATGCGAGTGAGCCATGTTACGGTCCAGTATGCGCTGGAATGAGCGAAATGCGAGAAAATGCTTATCTTGTAGTCGAGCTTAAGTACTTCACTGCAGAATTCAACGCCAGACAAAAGCAGTGGACAGTCGCCTGGAAATGGGCCGATGATCGGGAGCCTGCTGCGCTGTATGACATTGTGAGCCAGTATAGGATGCGCCCCAGCACTCGCGCGAAATTCCGTGGAGTGATTCCGACTCGATGAGTTCGTCGAGTAGATTCATAAAGGCTGGCTACAACTTGACGATGTGCGCGATTATGGACCATTAAAGGGGCTCATTCGGCTAATGGCGGTTGTACATTGCAACCCAAAAAAAATTGGCCAGTGCTGGACTTTAGGGAACTCAATGAGTATATTGATCCATATTGTATTACATGGCTAACACTGACATATGCGCCGAGACATATGTGCGTCTGTGGAGGAAGATCGGTTGTGATGTGGCGCTTATCGATCTCAGGAAAGCTTACCTACAGATTTGTGTCCGACCTGACTTGTGGCCTTACCAGACAGTGAACTTTGAGGGACGTCGGTACTGCCTAACACGCATGGGATTCGGGCTGAACGTCACTCCAGTGATCATGCAAGCAGTATTGGAAACAGTTCTCAAAAAAGACCAAAAAGTTCGTGGCAGCACCTCATCATACATAGACGATGTGCTTGTTAATGAGAGTGTATTGAGCGTAAATGATGTAGTTTACCACCTGAAGAAGTTCGGCCTGGTGTTCAAAGCTCCAGAACGGCTGCGGGGCGACGCACGGATACATGGCGTTAGGGTTGAGATTGACGGACGCCATTTGCATTGGCCCCACGATCACTCTGTCGGCGAGATTCCAGGTGTACTTACCCGTCGTAACGTATTTTCACTGTGCGGCAACATTACCGGACATATGAGGGTGTGTGGTCGGCTGCCTGTGGCTGCTGCATATATGAAACGTCGAGTGAATGCAGTTACCAGCAGATGGGACGACCGAGTGAACGACGGTGAAGAAGTCGTGTGCATGCTGAAGGAGACAATGGACCGCGTGAAGCAGGTTGACCCTGCATTCGGACGGTGTGATGTTGATAGAGGGCTCGCTGTTGTTTGGACAGACGCCAGTTGCTTAGCACTCGACTCTGTGCTGGAAATCGGTGGCGTTGTTGTTGAAGACTGGTGCTGGCTGCGCGCAGAGGACACTACTCATATTGATTTGGCTGTGCTGGACGCCGCTATCAAATGCATGAACATGGCTCTCGTCTGGGATATGAAAACGTTGCGGCTGGTCACAAATTTTCGCACGGTAAATCACTGGATTAGCAATGTACTGAGTGACAAATCCAGACTGCACACAAAGGCTCCAATGAGATGCTTATCCGTGGACAATTGAACGTCCTTGTGTCTTTGGTGGCGGACTATCATCTAGACGTCAGTATAGAGCTTGTCAATTCGTCGTGCAATGTAGTCGATAAACTCACTCGGATTCCTGCGGCATGGTTGAGGAAGCCTTCGTGTGCTGTCCAAACAGCCTGTGCTGCCCAGTCATGTTATGACCTCCTCAAAACAGTGAATGAAGCTTTCGGTTATCCGGGTGTTAGGCGCACGATATGTTTTGCCATGAAGAGAGATCCTGCTGCAACACGGCGTATGACACAGGCCGTCGTGAGAGATTGCGAGTTTTGCCAGTCGATTGAATCGGCTCCAATTCGATGGACAGGCGGCAAGCTTCATGTGGCCCGCACTTGGCAGCGACTAGCTGTGGATGTCACTCGCGCTAGCAGATGTCACTATCTCACCGTAAATTGACTACGGTCCATCGCGTTTTTCGCTATGGCGTCAGCTGTTAATACGGTACAGCACCATTCTTGTTGGATATATGCGGTCGATTTTTCGAGAACGTGGTGCGCCCTCGGAAGTTCTCGCTGATAACGCCACTGTCTTCAAAAGCGATGACTTCAAACGTCTTCTGGATGAATGGGGAGTGCAACTGGCGTTTCGATGAGTGTACGAACCATCTGACAATGATATATCGGAACATAGTCATCGCATCATAAAACCTATCATGAACAGATCAAACTGTTCAGCTGAAAATGCGGTATACAGTCCAATCTCGTTACTATGGCACCCGTTGGGGCCGAGCAAAAGTGTCATATTAGCGAGACTGCGTGTCATAGTAGCGAGACTGTCGTGGTAGCGAGAGTGGTATAGAAGAGTTTGTAAAATGGTTATATTTTTTCAAGAACGTGATCAACAGACGCGAAAGCTCTCAGGAATCGTTTGTTGGCGCATCTTCTTCCTGCGGATTTCATGTAGTTCGTTGTCTAGTTGACGAAATAAGGGTTATCGTTGTTTTTGAAGGCACGATGTTTTTTAATTGCCGATTGCTAGAAGAGGAAGATTCTTGCTGCCGCTCAAGTTTGCCCCGACCAAAAAGTGATAATTTGCTTGCTTTTCTTTCCTCCAGTGCATCGCTCTCCTCTAAATCATCATCTGACAATGATATATCGGAACATAGTCATCGCATCATAAAACCTATCATGAACAGATCAAACTGTTCAGCTGAAAATGCGGTATACAGTCCAATCTCGTTTCTATGGCACCCGTTGGGGCCGAGCAAAAGTGTCATATTAGCGAGACTGCGTGTCATAGTAGCGAGACTGTCGTGGTAGCGAGAGTGGTATTGAAGAGTTTGTAAAATGGTTATATTTTTTCAAGAACGTGATCAACAGACGCGAAAGCTCTCAGGAATCGTTTGTTGGCGCATCTTCTTCCTGCGGATTTCATGTAGTTCGTTGTCTAGTTGACGAAATAAGGGATATCGTTGTTTTTGAAGGCACGAGGTTTTTTAATTGCCGATTGCTAGAAGAGGAAGATTCTTGCTGCCGCTCAAGTTTGCCCCGACCAAAAAGTGATAATTTGCTTGCTTTTCTTTCCTCCAGTGCATCGCTCTCCTCTAAATGACTTGCTTGGAAGCAGCTGCCAGAATAGTTCCGTCTCGTCCAAATTGAAGACGTCGTCTGCTGAGAACTGTCCGAGCAAGGACCGGAGAAGCTGTTGTTGCCACTCAAAAAGGGATTGCAAGTCCACTGCTCCAGCTTCGCCCTGCACTGTATTGAACGTGACGCCATGACGCCTCTTGAAATTATCCAGCCAACCGTAGCTTGCCATAAAATTCGGAATGTACATCAGCTCGGCCAGTTTTTTCGCTTTCTCTTTGATCAGAGCGCAGCTGACAGGCAGATTCTGTCCCCTTGCTTGCTTCAACCACTTGATAAACCTCTCATCGAGCTTCGGGTCGTGAGCCTGCGTCAGCCTCTTGCGCTTCGATGGAACTCCAGCTATAACGGCCTCCTCAATTGCATCCTTCTTGCGAAGAATGCCCATCACGGTGGTTCTCTGAACTTCAATGTCCCATTTGGGCTTATCTCTCTGGCCAGTGTGAACAGATTGGGCTCCTTCTTCGCAGCATCAGCGATCTCATTCATCTCCTTTAGCGTAAAGTCCGTTCGCTTGCGCTTCTGATCTGACATGGTATGTAGTTTCTGTATTGCGTTTTCAACTTCTGAGCCAACCGATAGTAAAGTATGTTGCGCTCGTGTCAAGCGATAAAAGAGAGAAAAGTGAATACGATTTAGTCTCTACAACCAAGCACAACACTTGGAACACCAACGCAGAAAGATGCTCCATACAATCGTTTCCTCGCACTAACACTTGGAACAATCTACTGTCCAAGTTTACCAACAACAAGTTTGCAGTTGAACAACTTTGCAACTTTGCAGTTCTGCTTATTCTGGGGGACCTGTCGAGCATACCCTTATATCAGCACATATCTGATAGGTCACCTTACCTGTCATAGTAGTGATATCAGGGGTGTCATACTAAATTTGGTTTTGTACGGAATTTTGACTGGGCCGAGCACAAAGGGTCATAGTAGCGCGACTGTCATAGTAGCGAGGTGTCATAGTAACGAGATTTGACTGTATTGGCACAACGCTACTCCGAAAGACGGCCGCACAGCTAGGTCAGCACCTGCAGGTCGGTTTTACAAGTACCGTATTCGACCGAACACTGTTCTGCTCCGGCGACAATACAGCACTGCACTGGCAGATTCATCGGCATCACGCTGTATGTACAAAGTGGGAGATCGTGTGTGGGGCCGTCAGCGTGGATCTTGCTGTCAATCCAAATCACAAATCGGTACTGTCAATGGCGTGTCATCTCGTCTCAAAGTAGAGGTCGACGGGATACCACGTCATGTGCGTAGTACGACCGTACGTACGAGGTGTGATCAGCAATCATGACCAGACTGGTGTGCAGCGACAGCAGAATATGATAGATTAACGGCCGCTTATAGTGCGCTACCCACACGCTGCCAGCTCGCCCAGTGCACCTGACTGTGACACCGACACCAGTTGAGTCTGATCAACAGCTTTCCGGTCGTTCTGCAGTGCGTCACTTAAGAGCTTATACGACTCTTTGACAATTCTATCAGTATTAGTGCAATATATTTCAATGTCCTGCTTAATAATGTAGTATTGACATGTGTTGTGTGTTTCTCCTCCGCTTGTGTTTGAGTGCGCACTGTGTTGTATGTTGGTATATGCTTGCTTGTTTAGATGTGCTGTGTATGTTTGGTACGTTGGTTAGTGTTTGGCTTTAACATGTAATGAAATGCGTCGGTATTCGTGTGCGCGTGCTTGTGCTTGCTTTAGTGTATGTGCTAGTGAGGGCATGTCTGTTTTCAGTGTCAGTACATTTGCGTTTGTATTGTATTGTATTGCCCGTGTGCGTGTGAATGTGTGTATGTGTGTGTGTGTGAGTGAGTCAGCTGATATGGCTCACTCACATGGCTCAGTCACACCCAGCGTGAGTGTCTGTGGTCACGTGATCATGTCAATTATGCGAGGTAATAAAAGCGGCTCGGAAAGTTTTGTTGGGTGAGTGGCAAAATTGATTAAGTTTGTGACGCGCTATAATCGGACATGGAAACTCGGACACATTCGCTGTCATTCAATAGTATATTGTTAAACCAAGTTGTTATATCCGATATAATAGTAAATTGTCATACCAAATTGGTTCCAGGGCGAGACTTTACCAAAATACCTCTGCCTAAAACCGCCCCTGGAGATATTCACATGAGGTATGACTCAGCTGCACGTCGGTGGCAATAAGTATTTAAAGCTTGAATAAAATATTTCACTAAAGGTGAAACTTTGCAAGTGGCTAGTGATGCATAATTGTTTGAACCAGCCGGCCGACTGCAGGCTGACGTGGACGATGATGATGAGAGTGAGGATAATTCACCAGCGGATACAAGGAAAAGCCAGCAACCAAAATTGCCATGGAGAAAAGCTGGTCGTCTTTTGGCTGATATTTAGTGTGATGAACCGGAAAGCTTGCTTGAGTCACACCCTAATTTGGCTGGCTTTTCGCCCGTCCAGCTGAGGCAGTGCATATTTTGTAAATCCATTATGTACTTGATCGTGTGCCAAACCAACACATATGCCAGGAGAGATAAGAACAATTCTGATTTTGAGGTGAGCCACGACAAAAATTATACTTTTCTCGGTATTTTGCTATAATCTGGCTACCATAAAGTGTCACATGATCAACATTATTGTTCCACGCAGCCAGATTTTGGTGTGAAACTGGTGTCGAGCGCACTGTCTCGAAAACGATTCAATAATCTCAAAGTAATGCTGCATTTCGCTGATAACACGCATCTTTCTTCCGGTGATAAGTTCGCGGAAATTCGCCAGATCTATACCAATTTGAATGAACATTTAATTAAGCATGTTGTTTTCGGGAGAAAACTCAGTATTGACGAGTCCATGGTGCCTTATTATGGACGTCATTCTGCCAAAATGTTCATCAAAGGAAAGCCAATACGGTTTGGTTACAAATTATGGGCGCTTTGTGGAAGTGATGGGTATCCATACTGGCTGGAGCTCTACGCTGGCAAGCAGACATGTCAAAAACGACTCCCCTGGAGCACGATAGTAGTTGACCAAATGGTTGATACACTTCTTGCTCATTCATCGCCTACCACGAGTAGTTTTTTGACAACTTTTTCACTTCACGCACATTGCTGAAGTCACTCTCTGAGAGGAACGTAAAGGCATCTGGCACCATAACTGAAGCAAGGTCTGGTGGTGCATCAAAATTTCTTAAATCTAATGCCATGAAAAAGCTACCAGGATGTAGCTTTGACTACCGGTGTGATGGGCACGTGTATGTGTGCAAATGACACAATAATTCCATCGTGAGCATTGCCAGCAAGCACCAGAATCATATACCTGTGAATGAAGCGACTCGGCGAGTGAGAGGTACAAGCTCCATAAAAGTGAAACAACCACAACTTATCTGCACGTTTAATGAGGGTATGGGGGGGTGTTGATCTTATGGACCATCTCCTGGCAGCATATCGGCCGTCAATCAGAGGCAAGAAATGGTACTGGTCTCCCTTTTCAAATGCGCTCAACGTATCTGTTCTGGCTGCATGGTGGTTGCATTGTCTTGTGGCTGACACACCTCTGTCTTATTTGGATTCCAGGAGACAGATAGCCCTCTGTTAATTGAAGTCAGTTAGACCACGGCTTGAAGCCGTGGTCACACGAGGCAAATTGCTGGCTTAGCCAACGATTGGATTGGCCAACTGTTGGCCAGGTCGAGTGGTCACACGAGGCCAATCGTTGGCTTGGCCAACGATTGTGTCGAAATCCGAACTTTTCAAGCCAATTGGCCTGAGTTTCAGCGGTTTGCCTCAAGAGGGCGCTACCTTGCCGTGCAATGAACAAATGTCACGCTGAAAATGAATTCTCGCGCAAGGCAAATACTAGATGCTTCGTTTTTTTCACCACATGACGCTGAGGCAATGCGTGAAGCGAATTCAACTCAGTTTGAGAGCCTGTGATATGTTGTATTTGTGTTCGTTTTAGTGTGGCAATTTTATCAAGATATGGTGGAAAATGTAATAAAATAATTGTATAATGTATTTTATTGTTTGATACTTTACTAGATTAAATTAGGATAAATACTTATATAGGTAAAATACATAAAAGCTGTAGAATATGTTTAACATATGTATATTATACGATCAGAATATATTTTTGATCTGTACACTCAAGAATACACCTGGATTAAACCTAAATTCAAATGGAATAGTCAGGAGAGCGGAATAAACCACACCGACGTACTCAGCACCATATCTATCATTGGCTTGGACAATTACTGGCCTCGTGTGACCACTCGCAATCCAATTGTTGGCCAAGCCAACGATTGTCCACGGAAAGCACACAGTTGACTACGCCAATCGTTGGCTTGGCCAACAATTGGCCTCGTGTGACCACGGCTATACGCCGCTTGATGTCCGACGTGACGGTCGCGATCATTACAAGCGACCGTCACGTAAGCATGTAAGCATGGTAAATGTGTGGTTTGCAAACAAAACACCAGATATGAATGTGCTAAATGTCATGTGAGGCTGCATTATGACGGAAACACTGTTGTGACGCTGGTTGCTGTATCTAACCACGTCACTGTCAGCGCTTATGGTACGGTTGTGATCTGATGTATTGTAGGCGAAAATAGCGGAGGCGAGAAATGTCTGGCTATTTCTACAAAATTGGAAGAATTTCAAGTTAAGAATCTCCCATGTGATGACGAAATGAACTTTTTGTGTTCTAGAGGTAAGACAATTCACTTACACTAGCACACAACCATATGTGTATATATGAAAGGATTCACTGTTATGATTGTGTTCATTCGTGGGGGTCTAACCGCTAGATAATTCGCTGACAATATAATAAGTATGGCAACTTATTATAATAAATATATTAAGTATAATAAGTATGTAAATAAAATAAGTATGTAAATATTTTTGCTGACAATATAATAAGTATGTAAACTTTGTATTGTGTGTGTATGAATGAATGTAATAAAAAATGCATCAAGTGCTCATAACCAGATATCAGTATAAAGTAAAGGATGATGACTACTGCCTTGATAGCCGCTTACAAGTTGATTGTTTTCATAGAGGCTTCTAACTGGATTGAAAAACGTTAGGGAGGTCCAATAACTTGATCACATACTTGTCTGTATTGTGTATAAAAGGTACATTTTCTATGGTGCATAATATGCACCATCGACGATGTACTACATATACTTCTTATGTTTCTCTATGTAATGCCAAGGCAGGATAATGTCATTAAGTAGGCTTGTGTAGGCCTCTTGCATCATTGTTACATTCTTGTGTATTATTGTGGGCAATTTATTCGGATATGTAATCATTTGATAGTTTACCGAAATCATTGGAGAGCCTCGTATATCATTAACTTCCATTATATATTCTAAGCTTAAGTGTTTGTTAATGTTTGCACCGAATATTAATATCGTTACATGAATTTACTTCTACATGTGTTTGACAGATTTTTCTGAGCCATTCAGAAAGGAAGAAACAACAACATCAGCACCAATTTCTACACGTGGTATGTGTACGATCTCTTGTTGATTAATGTCACACGTTTTGTGAGCTCACCATGAATCTATGCTATCAAGAATGGAGAATAACTGAGATAAATCAACGATGACAACTAGTGATGATTACATTGTTTTTTTTGAAGAGTTAAAACACTTGTGTGTTGTGTTGTTTGGTAGTGTATTCTGGTTTTATTTGGCTCAATTAACAAAGTTACATATACTCATTCACATTGCAATTCAAAATCATATTATATGCCTAACATAAAGTATATCTGTATTCTTATTGATTTCAAAATAACCTAGGTAATTTTTTATTGGAATAGATTATAATTCAAACATAAATGGCTAGGTTCATACATTTTACACAATATGAAACTTGATGTAGCAATGTGACTGATGATGCAGCAATGCCACTTGATGTAGCAACTTGATGAGACTTGATGTGTTTCTTGCTGCTGGAAATTCACACATGGAATAATTTGATTTATACCTATATCTATACCTAGTTTCAATTTGAAATTTAGTAAAAATTGTATTACTCTATTTCAATTTCTATGTTAAAACTTGAAATTTTCAGATTTTAATTTAAATACCTAGTGTAGGATGCAAGATCTATATTCCAAATTTAGATATGATTACTCTAATTCTTGGAATTTTGTATTACTTCAATTTTCTTAAATTAATTTTGTAAGTCATTTTTTCTGTGATGTGTCAGTAGATGAAAATAAAAAGGAAATTAGCGAGAATGATTCGGCAACCAGCAACCTTGATGTTTTTAACGGTAAGAACATATTTATTGTTCATTCTAATCGGTTTCAAATAGTGTATATAGATGAGTTGATAACAGTATATAAATCAACATAGAAATTATATTCAAAAGTTAAGACCAAAATGATTTTATGCGACTGCATTAATTTTATTGCTTTTATACAAAATTTCAATTAACACGTCAAATTTACAATTGCTCCGAGCGCGTGGTAATATATATCGGAAACAATCGTCTCAAACAATAAATGATTGCCTCATGTTGACCTTTAGTTTACCACATATTGGTAGAATTTGATTTTTTCACAAAATTTTGTGGATTATGATAATTGTGGAATATTTTAGTTAAATTTTTTATGGTAAAATTAAGCAATTTCATCGATAACATTCTGAGATAATGGTTTGTTCCCGTGTGGGAACTAATGTGTAGATGCAACGCTTCCAGCGATCCCAAATAACACTAGTGGACGGTGGGAACACGCCCACTAAATTCTGTATTGAGAATATTCATTGAACGACAAAAGCGCATTAAACTTTGTAGAACAAAAAGCTAGAATATATTTACAGACAAGCGCGCCTTGGGCAGTTATGCGCCACGCGCGACTACCGTGTGTCACGACCATTCCTAGAACACGACTGAAACAACTCATCGCTCGCGTTCATACACCGTCCAAACGCAAACACACACACATACATACACATACATACACATACATACACACGTAGGCTCAGTTAAAACACTCACATAGATACTTCACAGACAAATATATCACAGATACTCGACCTATCAGCGGCGAGCTTGTCACTTGCTCGTCGCCGAGGGGCATGTTCATCTGACGCACACACATACACACACACACAATCGTACAGACAAAGCCTCACATAAACACAGGCACACTAACACATTCACGCACCCAGACACAATCCCTCAAACACTCGCTCTCACTGTAAAGAATCAAGCTACAAACTTTCATCGAACTTCAACGTTACCATACAAACCAATACAATTGGTTGACAACGTCGATATGGTCATAATCTTTTAAAACTAACACGGCAAAAACACATTGACAATATTCGCAAATGAGAAGGTTCCACTCAAATACAAGCACAAATTGTCGGGGACACAACACCAACACAACAGGTATCATGTAAGATAGCTTACCTCCAATGTCCCTTACCTACAACCAGACAAAATTTCAAACATCAACAGACAATTCCAAAGAATACTCTAATACCCGATCGCCAGAATTTTTTAGTCCAAAATATCAACTTCCAAACGATCCACTCCGCCACCATCCACCAAGGTCTCAACACGCGTCCGCAAATGCAGTGCAGAACAGTACCAAATGTACCCGACTGCCGTTTTTTCGTTGGAGGAAATCTTGGTATATATGCCGTGCATAAGGAATCTTGTTTAAAAAAATAACCGATTAAAACCTGAGTGAATGAGTAGTACCATCAAAGATAAATTTATAGTACAGGCGGGATATCGTGTCATACATTCATACACAACGTAATTATATACGACAGCAACACAATTTGCTTTATTTTTCATTCTTTATGATTGCCTGATTTAAATCCTGCGGAGGAGCTCGCAGAACATACAACAGTTCTACCGATTTCGTCGCATTATAGATTCGCTCTTGTACACTACAGCTTACACTCGCACACGCACGCACGCACGCGCCATACACTGGTACAGAACCACATAGTTGCTTATAATGACCACGACCGTCATGTCGAACATAAAACGTAGTCACGATGTGGCGTTGATCACAATATTGCCTAACTGACTAGCAAACTGAAGGATAACTTTATCATGACATCTTAATGAGATAGAGGTGTGACACTCACAATACAATGTAATCACGACATATACATGCAAATACGTTGAGCGAACTCGAAAAGAGGTATGTGTCATTTGTTGCCCTGGTTGACGGCCGGTATGCTGTCAGAAGACGGCTCATAAGGTCAACACCGATCATATTCTCATTATATGTGCCAGTGAGATGTGATTGTTTCACCTTTGTGGAGCCAATACATCTCGCTTGTCGAGTTGTCTCCTCTATAGGTTTGGGCAGTCAGTGATATCGACAATGGTATTTTGTCATTTGATCTCATACATGTCCATCACACCGGTAGCCAAAGCAGCCGTTTGGTGTTTTTTTAATGCGGCGCTGAATTGAATGGATTTGGACGCACCACCTGACCTTGCTTCCAATATGATGCCAGTCGCATTGATGTTTACAACGAATGCCTTTAGCAGGGTTCGTGAAGTAAACAAATTATCAAATGAAAATTCATGTTTAGTAGATTATGAGGGGACATGAATAGCCCGAACTATTTTTTCAACAACTATTGTACTCCAGTGGAGATGTTTATAGCATTTCTAATTATAATCGTAGGTCTACGACCAGCAGGCATCCAGGCACGGGAATACAATTTTCGCGAGTGTACGTTGCTATACATGAAAAGTGATTCGGGCAAGTTTCTGTTGAGAATGTCCATTTGTTCCCACTGGGGAGCATTGAATATTGGACATTGACTTGCTCTCAAACCCTCTACGTACAAACTCTATTGTGAATTGCCTTAATGTATTGATTCAAAACTAGTGAATCTGTTTTAAGAAGACAAAGAGAATAAATTCACATTTACTCACTTCTTAGGCAGAAGTTTTAAGTACCTCCGAGAAATTTAAATTACGTTTTTTGAAGGCGATTTTTCAAAAATTTATCATTTCTATAATGTAAATATATTACCTTCAGATCAAATTGGAACTCGTTCTCTACAAAAAAACAACTTTTATTTATAAAGCGTCACTTCAGAGTCAAACACAAGCATACAAATAGAATAACACAAGCATACAAATAGATATATACACAAGTACAATACCATATTATCAAATGAGCAATTAGAACAATAGAGCAAATGACAGTATCTTTGACTCCATTTAGCATACTATAACAAAATATAACAATTAGCAATCACGTCAAGTACGTTGAAATCTACCCGCTGATAATAATATTATAGTGCAAATATATATTTGAACGCCACAAGTAATTATTTAAACGCCCGCCTACAAGTTGAAGAGAGGAGATACATATATTACCGTGTGGGGACATTGGCAAAATGAAGATACTGTTAAGTTTTTGCTCATTTCCAGACAAGACATGCAAATTGTGCAGTCATAGAAAACACCTGAGGGCCATTTAACCATTCTGTATTTACGTCAAGTGACTATTTGACAGATATTCTTTAGCATTTCCTATAATTTCACCATCTTGAATGGACCATACAAATTAAATTATTCATGAAGATATACCAAGTGACTATATTCAATAACCAAGTGATCACATTTGACGAATGTATTTTCATTCTGGCTTCTCGCAGGTTATTATGCCACATGCGAAATATTCGCCGCTTCCATTGCGGTCGCTGTTGTGATCGTCGGCATAATTATATACAGAGTTATTCGAAGGAAGCACTCTGATGAAGAACCTCCAGCGGAGAACAATGACGGAGAAGCAGAAGAACCAGAAACGGCTCCTCCATCTGCGTGCAATGCTGTTCGTCTTGAGTCGTTACATCCGGAACCGTAAGTCTTGAAGTTCTTGTAGGCGAAACACAAAACAAAAATATATTACAGACAGGCGCGCGTGGGCATCACTTCCCCACGCGCGCCTACAAGACGTCACACCACTCCCGACAGCACCTGGAACACGACTCCAAGCTCACACCGTGACACACGGGAGCACACACAAACACACACACAGAAACACACGCACAGGCCCCAATCCACCGAAACAACCAATCAGCGGCGAGCCGGTCACTCGCTCGCCGCCGCGGAGCATCAACACTTAACAAACACACATATACACATACACACAGCGACACAGCTATACACACTTGCTCACACACTCTCGCACGCAATACGCAATTCAACTATACACGGTCACATATAGGCACACTAACATGCTCACGCACTATCTCACACAATATCTCACACATACTCTCTCTCATTGCACACGATCACACCACAGTTCTAACTTGGCTTTGTGACACGATTTTTAGACCATCATTGGAAAATGCTACGTTTTATCTTCAAATGTAAGCGAGTGTCGATTCTTTTTCTATCTAGCTCACTACAATATATTGAGTCAAAACTGAAGACGACACAGACGTCACATACGACATATAAGTGTGAAATAGACGGGACCAGATGACACTACGGAGTGTTCAATAGAAAGATAAATTTTCTAATAAAGTAATGTATATGCTTCGCTTAATATCATGAGCGATATACGAGTTTCCATTTTTACTCAGATCTGTCGTGTCTATTCAATTTCTATATAAGATTTGCTTACGTTCTCACGACTTTGAAATTGACTCTTAAAAACAGTGAAAAGCATGTGGTTAGTCACAAGGTGTAGTAGCACAAATGTGTATTGATGGCGGATAACGAGTAAGTGAGTCAGTCAGTCAGTGTGTCATCGCTATATATACCCTCTATGCAGCGGAAATTACAGTATGTTGTTCTACATTTTTCTCGTATGTTCTAGTTTAGGAAATGACGTTAATGAAATCACAGGAGTAACACCAATCCCTAAAAGAAACATTAATTAAGACGAAATAATAAAATAATAATAAAATACAAAACAATTGATAATACTTACGCACAAAAATACAACACAATTTGACTCACGAGATGAATCTAGAATGATGATTCAGATTGGAACCATTCACGTCACTGATCAAAAAACGACATTCGTGTGGACGGTCATATTAACACAACGAATGTTTCTGACTGTGAACACACAATGAAACAATTAACATAAATGAAATCAACAGTTGCAATAACAATTAATAACATAATTGATCACCACTCGATCAATAAATACGCCTTGATTACATCAACATCAACACACTGACATACAGTAATAACACATACCACAATGACATACAGTAATACGCTTACTTGATATGTACGAACATGACTGTGTGCAAACAGCGTCTTGAACCATAACTGACTGAGCGGCCGCTAGAGGTCGCGACAGTTCAAGTTCAGGTTCACGAGTGGTGACTGTCCACGCCCCACGCCTACCGAATGCATTTCTCCACATCCCCCCCAGTTTCGACCCCGAAACTTCACGCCGGTGACATAGTCCTGCAGGTAGGGAGGAGGGCGTCGGTTTCTGCGCGGTCGTGACGCTGCTGGTGGATGTAACTCGGTATGACTCTCTGGGTGTCTCTCTGTTTGACACGACTCGTCCGGCGTGAGTGCTGTGGTCGGTGGTTGACTGGACGCCATGTCATCCGTCGGTGGCGTGACTGCCTCCTGCTGCGACGGAGTTGGCGATGGTGGCCCTCGATCCGCGCACTTTGGCATCTCCATCGATGGTGATGAACACTCTGCCTTGTGGACCATGTTCTTTGTCTCCGGTAGATGTGCAAGCTGCTCTGGTTCGGGTGATAGAGGTGACGAGTCGCTTAGTTCCATTATCTTTCGTAGAAACTTGCGATTTCTGATTGTGAGACGCCCAGACCCGTGGATCTTGACGTGGTATTGATCAAACGGTCTTGCTTCCACCACCACTCCTGTTCTATCCCACCGTTTGCAGTGTGGTCATGTCTGATTTTGCAGCAACACTTTGTCCCCTGGCTGTAGTGGTGGCAACGGACGATTACACTGCTGCCTGTCCATCTGCTTCATGAAGCGCAGTCGGAGAGCGTCCTCCTGATGATTCCATGCGTCCCTCCACACCGGGTGAACCACTGGACTCTTGAACACAGACGAATGTGGTGGTATGGGGAGCATGTCCGACATCCTTCGGCCGAAAACCACTTGCGCAGGCGACACTTTTGTCTCCGGATCAGGCGTGTTGCGGTATTGAAGCAGACCAGCCGCCACGGCTTCCGTGTCAACACTCCCATACATGTCGGTGTGCGATGTCAGCAAGCGCTTCATTGCCTTCACAGCAACTTCAGCTCTGCCATTTGACTGAGGATAATATGCTGATGAGATGCGGTGTTTCACGCCCCATCTCGTGAAGAAATCCTCTGTTTCTCTTGCTGTGAATTCTGGACCGCCGTCGGTGCTAATTTCCTCCGCTACGCCGAATGTCGAGAAATATGCAATTATAGCTGACAGAAAACCTTTTGCACCGGATTTTGCCGCCACGATGTGAGGCCATCCGCTGAATCTGTCCACTATAATCATATATCCAATTCCCTTCAGCAGACCGAAATCAGCAGCGATGGCTTGAAATGGCCTGGTGGGCACGTTTGGTTGTCGAGGCGGCAGATTCGACTGTGACGGGGACATTCTCCAGCAGTCGGTGCATTTAGCCCGAGTGTGCTCGATGTCTCGTGACATCCCCGGCCAAAAGACCACGTCGTGCGCTCTGCTGAACATGCGGCTTGTGCCCTGATGTGCAGCGTGCAATATTTTCAGAACTTCGTTCTGCAGCGATGCTGGGATGATAATCCTGTTGTTTATCATTACCACGTCGTCGACCACGGTCATGTCGTTCCGGTACTGCCCGTACGGCTGCAACGTCTCAGAAACGTGATCGCGTGATGCTGGGAATCCGTGCTCTATCATGTCCATGAGTGCCTGTAGATTGGTGTCTTGAGCCGTGCACTTCTTCACTTGCTCCCAGGTGATGGCGCCGAGGGGCTGTGACAAAAGTTTGGCCGTTGCCACAACTGTTTTCTCCATGTCGTCGTTCCTGTTGACCGGGCAGCGTATGACAGAGAGGCCACTTACACCAATTGTCTCGTCAGAATCCGACGACGGGTTTCTTGATGTCGCATCTGCTGCCGGTATTGACTTTCCAGGGACGTGCACGATTCGATATTGCCACATCAGTGTTCTCTGCTTCAAGCGGAACAGTCGGGGATTTTTTATGTCATCAAGAGCTCTATCTCCTAGAATTTTGACAAGTGGTTTGTGGTCCGTTGTAACTATCAAACGCTGACAACCCATGGTGAAAAAACGCGTGTCCTCCAGGGCCCATGCAACAGCTAACGCTTCACCCTCAATGGGAGCGTACCTTTTTTCTGCATCTCTGAGAAATCTTGAGCCGGCTACTGCTATCCTCCATCCGTTTTCACAGCACCCCGGAACATCCGAGTTGCATGCGCAGTACTTTTGGCGCAACCAGTACCCTACTCCGGTCTTCGACCAATCTGGATTCAAGCAGGTAGTCCTCTGAGGGTCAAAGATTTCCACGCCGTTCTCTATCTCCTTGATGATGGCCTCTTTGGACTGATTGTAAGCTTTATCGAGGTCGGCATCCCATCTGAAAGCCACTCTGGGGCTCAGAAACGGCTTGAACGGCTCCATCAAGCCGGACGTTCTGCCGTAATGCGATACCTGATTTACCAACCCGAACCATGAACGGATGTCAGTGATGTTAGCCGGTGTCGGGAATGATGAGATTGCGTTCAGATACTTCTGAAGTGGCTTTATCTGGCTGGATGTGATCTGAAACCCCGCGAAGTCCACTTCTGTTTCCGAAAATTGAAATTTTTTCGGGTTCAGGATTACACCATTCTTTCCTGTCAAGTGTAAATAGTCGATAATCCGCCAGCAGTGTGTAGCCAAGTCTGTGTCCCAGAGCAGTGTGTCGTCTACGCATTTGGTTTTTCTGGGGACATCGGTAATGATCGTGTCATATCGCTGAGTATAGGCATCTTGTGACGCAAGGAACCCCATTGGTGCTCGTCTGTACCGGAATCTTCCTTGTTCCGTGAGGAATGTGGTCTTGTGGCGATCTTCGGGCCTTATCTCGATCGCATGAAAGCCATTCCACGCGTCGGTGACTGATTTTATAGTCATCGGTGGCACCGCCTTGGCTTGTTTGCTTGGTGGCACCGTGTGATGAGTCTCCCGCACGCTATGTTTGTTGAGGGGCTGCAGGTCGACCGTCCTCCTGGGAGTACCGTCCATTTTGGGCGTCAGCACCATGTTATGCAGCCATGTTACAGGCGTATTTGGTGGAACACGCTCGATGACTCCCAGCGCCACGTCCCTCTCCAGCTGGTCGGCGACCTCCTTTTGCCAGTGTACGGGCACGCTTGGTGGTCTTCGTGTCACCACTGCCTTCGCGTCAGGGTCCACCCGTATTTCCATAGGCGGCCCTGTCATGACTGGAAGCGGTTGATGCGGGCAGACATTAAACGTTGACGATGCGTACCGCTCCATCAGCCACGCTTTCATGTCCGCTACTCGCGAGAGAGAGGGCGTTACGGGAAGTTTCTCTGGCCGCTCTGGTGGTGGTGTACGTCTTGGGCAACCGCATGGTGCCGTAGTAGCCTGCTCGATAAGAACTGTGCTGTTTTGGCACCTCATCGGAGCAGCACCTATGCGAGGGAAATCGTGTGCGATGACCCCAAGGCCTTCTAGCGCATCACGGCTCAGGTAGAACCTCCCTGTGGTGTTGGTCACATACACTGTGGCGAATGTATGCATCTGTTGACCCTTGGCGCTCTGCCCGGAAATTTTCACGTGAAGTGACCCGAGCACGTTGATCTCCTGGTTGTTGGCGGCCACGATGCGCTTGTCAGCTGGCGATAGTTGATGGCGGCCTAACCCGAATCTCCACAGCAGGCACCGCCCCATCAGGCACGTTTGTGCGCCAGAGTCAGCTATGGCCGTAATTCTTGCCGACCTTTTTGGTGGAGGTGATACTTGCATTTTGGTGTACGTTTCTGTGTCAATGCAAACATCCACAATCAATTGTGGTTGAGGCCAATTCTCGCTGACCGATGCTTCACTGCAGTCTGCTGCCCGGGCTGATTTATTTGTCCGCCTTCGAGTCTTTAACGAGGTGGTACCTGAATGGAACCTATCTGCGCGCTGGAAGCAGACGCCTGCTGGGATACCGGTCTGCTCTCTGTGTGTTGATGATCGTTTTTTCCTCCAGCACTCAAGACACGACTTAAACTCTATAATCTTACCCCTTACGCGACCGAACTGGGGAGTTATCTTGCCACACTCGCACCGCATTTGTTTTTGCAGTTGGCTGTCGTCCCACGATCGCCTTTGTGTGGTGGGTTACTGCTGCAGTGACTGCCGCGCTCTTCTTTGGTTGTCTCTCCGGTGTGCGCTGGCGTCAATCTTCGAGTTGCCGTTCAGCGTCGCTCTTGCAGCGATTTCTTTGCCGTCGATGAAAGCAACTGTCTCGCCAAGCGTCATGTCGTCTAAGCCTGTCGACCCAAGGACTTCCCGTCTGATGTTCTCGTCGCACAAGCCGTTCAGCAGCACCATTTTCACCATATCGTCGGTGTAATTTATGTGGACCGTGCTGGAGCAGGCTGTGTTGACACATTTGGTCGACTTCGTCCACTGACAGACGTTTGCGACTCCACGAAGGCGGGCGACGTATTGTCTGACGTGCTCGCCAGGTTGCTGTGTCGCCTGCAGGAGCTTAGATCGCCTCACGCTCAGCGGCTCACTGATGACTGTCAGTCTCTTCATTGCGGTGAGAACTTCATCCGTCGACCTGTCGGCGATAGACGGATCCTGTCTGAAGAGAGCTCCTTCGACGTCAGGCTCGCAGCACGCTAACAGCTGGGACGTCACTTGATCGGCAGCCATGTCGGTGCCGTTTCTGAACATTTCCCACCTCCGGGTGAAGGCGGCCCAGTCGTCCTCAGCGATGTCATGCTGTAGAGTGGGTCGGTTGATTTTCGGTGGTTTTTGGCGACTGTCGGCGACATCATGCACATTCTTCTGATGCAGCTTCATCAGTTGTATACATGTGGCCATATCGTCTGCCCTCTTCACCTCTCCACAACCGGCCGCTTCGCACTTCAACGATACAGTCATGTTGAAACGACTCTCAGAGTTTTCCTATCACCAACAGTGTTTGACACGCGACGAACTTCCAAAAACTCAGAAACCAATCAGAAACATGATCAAAAAACGACATTCGTGTGGACGGTCATATTAACACAACGAATGTTTCTGACTGTGAACACACAATGAAACAATTAACATAAATGAAATCAACAGTTGCAATAACAATTAATAACATAATTGATCACCACTCGATCAATAAATACGCCTTGATTACATCAACATCAACACACTTACATACAGTAATAACACATACCACAGTGACATACAGTAATAACACATACCACAATGACATACAGTAATACGCTTACTTGATATGTACGAACACGACTGTGTGCAAACAGCGTCTTGAACCATAACTGACTGAGCGGCCGCTAGAGGTCGCGTCAGTTCAAGTTCAGGTTCACGAGTGGTGACTGTCCACGCCCCACGCCTACCGAATGCATTTCTCCACTGTCACCAGTGTAAAGGCCCGAAATATAAATTGTGATAACTTCTCGAAAAATACACATAATATAGAACAAAAGGACATTAGTATATCTGTAACAGAAATTCAACAATCTAAATTATATTCAGACAAGCGCACGTGGGTATTACTACCCCACGCGCGCCTACAAGAGGTCACAATCCAACCGCACCACGAACACGACTCCACGCTCACACCGTGACACATGGGAGCACACACACACGCACAGGCCTCACATCCACCGCCACAACCAATCAGCGGCGAGCCGGTTAATCGCTCGCCGCCGCGGGGCATGCATACTCGACAAACGCATACACATACACAAGCACACACAAAACCGAAACAACTACACACACACACACACACACAACTCGCTCACACACTCTCGCACGCCATACACAATTAAACCATACACGATCACACATACACAATAAGACGTGGACACACTCATACACAATCCCTCACACACACTCTCCCTCACTGCACACAATCACACCACACTTCCACCTGTTTTTGAAGAAGCATACAACAAAAAAAGAACAAACAATTAAAAACGTGAACAAAGTAAACCAGGAAAAATGAACCAATAAAAAAAACTATCTCGACGACGGCATCCACCAGACGCACACACCTTGGCTGCGGCGAAGCACAACACGGCAGGCCCCAGCATCCACCACGCTCCCGCCTCGCCCGTGCTCTTCAGTGCTCCGCCGCAGACTGCCGTCTTCTTCATCACCGGCTGCCGCGACAGGGTACAACACTTCGACCCCAGCACTCACTATGCTGCCGTCGACTCCAGTGCTCTTCAGCACCCTGCCGCATACAGCCGTGACGTCGCCGCACACGAAGGCTACGCCGTCGTCGTCGATCGTTTCTTCATCCGGCCTCAGCAGCACATTCCTCTCACCTGCCCTCCGGCACCAGCAGCCTCCACCAACAATCTTCCACTTGCCCGGCGACGAGTCCAACACCAGTACAGGCGGGACGACGAGCAACCCTCAGCCGCAGCTCCTCCGCTGCCTCACGCCGGCACCATACTCTCATGCCGTCCCCCTGCACACCAACCTGACACGCCGCCGAGCACCTCCGTCATATCTTCCAGGTCGCTGCTAATACTGGAGGGCACTGTCTCCGCTGCTGAAGCCGGGTCACAACAAACAATACTTTCAAAACAAAAAGGCCGAAATAGCTTGTAACAGAAATTCAACAATCTAAATTATATTCAGACAGGCGCGCGTGGGGTAGTGATGCCCACGCGCGCCTTCAAGAGGTCACACTCCAACCGCACCACGAACACGACTCCACGCTTACACCGTGACACACGGGAGCAAACACACACACACGCACAGCCCTCACATCCACCGCCACAACCAATCAGCGGCGAGCCGGTTAATCGCTCGCCGCCGCGGGGCATGCATACTCGACAAACGCATACACATACACACACACCGAAATAACTACACATACTCGCTCACACACTCTCGCACGCCATACACAATTAAACCATACACGGTCAACCATACACAATATGACGTTGACACACTCAGACACAATCCCTCACACACACTCTCTATCTCACTGCACACGATCACACCACAATATCTCGTATAGTAAAGTAACTTTAAAACAAGGAAAACGACAGTTGTTATAATACTAGTAAATAAGCTTATTACATGAATACACAAATGAAATATAGCGGTATCACAAGCATATACGCATATTTAGTTAGTTATGTACAATTACGATTTGTTGTGTTTGTTCTTACTCGTATTTGTTTTGGTCGGCTTGATATTAACGCTCTGCGTACATTTTCCATTATGTGAGTGTTCACTCAATCTAGCTATGTGATGCCGACAATGGTGTATATACCAATGTAGCAAGAAGATTTTACCACTGTTTTTCAGCGTTCCGAGATCGCAGGTGCCGTGTTCGATCGGCGGAGACTACGAGGAAATCGGAGAAAACAGTCCAGTTGCCAGGGAGGCTGCGAGATTGAGGATGGAAACAGATGAAAGACAACTTAGAGAATAACAGCAAGATTAAACAAATACACACAAAATTACACACAAAATAATACACATAATACACACAATATTAAGTGCAAATTGAGTTTCACACTCTAAAAAGTCCGACATTAAACATTGTTTTGCTCAACGATACAATGATATTTAACGATGCCTTCAATCTGGATCCTAGGGAACTAAGAGAATAAAAGCAATATTGAAGGAAAATCAGCAAAACAACGTAGAGTTGTACTTAGTCATCATCATATATTTGGTCGCAGTGTTTTGAAGAGCATACAAACAACACACCCCACAACACACACCACAACACAACCCACAACACACCCCACAACACACCCCACGACGCTCACACTTTTACAATTCGAGTAGGCAGAAAAACAGCGTTGTGCAGAGGCACCAGTCCAGGAGGATGATCGCGCACAACGCTGTTTTTCTCCCTACTCGAATTGTAAAAGTGCGAGCGTCGTGGGGTGTGTTGTGGGGTGTGTTGTGGGTTGTGTTGTGGTGTGTGTTGTGGGGTGTGTTGTTTGTATGCTCTTCAAAACACTGCGACCAAATATATGATGACGACGAATTACAAATCTACGTTGTTTTGTTGATTGTCCTTCAATCTTGCTTTTATTCTCTTAGTTCCCTAAGATCCAGATTGATGGCATCATTAAATATCGTTGTATCGTTGAGCAAAACAATGTTTAATGTCGGACTTTTTAGAGTGTGGAACTCAATTTGCACTTATAATGTATTCGATATTTTTATTTCATTGTGTCGTCTATCTAGTTCGTTATACTTTTAATTCTGTGTGTATTCTTATCATTTGCGATTTATGATTATCTGCATGCTTGCTTGATTTGAGTATCATATACGTTACCATCGCAAAAATGGTTGTTTAACAAAAATTTCATGAACAACTATTTTGACTATCTCTTGTCAAATCATCTGATGTTAAATAATACATTAGTATCATTGCATGTCTAGTGATACTTTCATCTAGAACTGGCGCACACTTTGTTGACGGATAGTTTTATAAATACACCGGAGATGACTATCTAAATCAGATGATACATTGATCTGTGTAGAATAAAACACTAAATTGCAGACAGGCGCGCGTGGGCACCTCCGCCCCACGCGTGCTGGGGCTACGCCCATTTACCCCAACGTACAAACTGATCCAACGCTAATACGATGCGATGAACACCAGCGATAGCAAAGATAGGGCGCTTTTTTGATATAAATCAAAAAAGTTTATCGCTTTATATATATATATATATATACGTTTGTTTATATTCAACAAGGGCTACATACGGGAGATACCCGACTATCCTCACAAGGGGGGTTACTGGCTCAAACCCCGGCGGGTAATTCCTTTGGGCGAATTCTATAATACTACAGCCCTTGTTCACTCAGTAGTAAATGATGGTACCAGATATCAGTCATGTGTTGTGTAATGCATTCTGTGAGTTGACCCTCTCTAATACGTCTTCCATCTTTATGGAGTTATAACGTGGAAATGGTCGGTTCTGCGGTGGCAGCGAATTGCACGGGACACACCTGTGCTAGCAAGTTTCGGCGTATTTCCGTGTAGCCTTTTAAATCGTGCTGCTAATGCGACCACTTCTGAGTTGATCAAATTTAGATGCAGCCCATCCAGAGCCGTTGCGAGGAATTATGCAAACCCCCCCCCCCCCCCACCGAAGGCAACACTTGGGGCCCCATTATAAATAAATCACCAAATAATGAATGTATTTATTAGACATCATCACATAATACGTGAAGCAACGGGGCCCCTCAACATTCGGGCCCCCCGGCCGGGAGGTACGGGGGGCGGTTGCTACGGCTCTGAGCCCATCGAAGTTCATATCGAAAATACACATTTCAAAAACAGCATCATTTCGCGTTATTTCATTGCCGACCCTACATACAGTCGACAGTCGCAAGCAAAAAATGGTTACGTGTGGTCAACTAGATCATTATACGAATATTCTATAGCGTTTTGTTTTTCAAAATACGAGGTATAGTTGTGAAATCGTCACATTCCATAAGTCAGCCCTATCGAACCTCAGGTGATCACTCAACAAAAAATTGCGCTCAAAATTCATAGATGTGACACTACTCGCACAGCCAGGTCATGTACTCTGCATGCGACACGAAAATGAGTTGCCGATCATCACGCTTCATGCATGCATTATGGTTCAAGTCATTGTCGGCGGCCCATCCAGTATGAGTTGTTTTGCACCAATCCAACAGTATAAGATGTGTTGCACCATTTTGTCTTCAACTCAATCAACACTTTCAACTCAATCAACACTTTCAACTCAATCAACACTGAGCCTTAGCTGCCGTTTTGTTTCGAATTTGGCCCCTAGGACACTGACGTAAAGATACCTTCACAAATTAGGCTGACTTCGTAGTTAAGCAAGCCAAATTTGACAAATGGTTGAAGACAATATTTGTTGCATCGCATACAAGCAGCTACAACTGCTCAAAACTGCCGCCATTCTCAAACAGATTTGTCAAGCCTGTTTATTGACCTGTTGAACCTATCGGCTATTGTGTGAATTGTGCTGCGCATATGTGGGTAATAGGGAGTACTACAGTATTGCCCTATGAACAACAACAACAACAGCAGCATGTATTTAATATAGCGCACTTTCGAGGACAAAGGCGCGAGCAGGAGCAGAGTAATAAAAGTGTAGACACAGAGCGCTATGAGGACAAAAATATGGAGCACAAATCGACAGAAAGTACATGGGTGCTTGCAAAATTGAACACATACATACACACATACACACAAACACATATACACAAACACATGCACACGAACACATACACACGCACATATATACACATACACATGCATACACATATACATATATGAATAATGTAATGCAATAGAGCATAAAATAGAAAGAGAGAAAATATATAATGGGAATATAGAATAAAAAAGCATAGGATATAAAAAACATATTATCCACAAATGCCCGCATACTCTCATACTCTGCAATAGGGCAATATGTTCACCTCGGCCAGTATAGTGTCAAAGGCGTACCAAGTGCGATAGTGCGACTGCGGTTTGTGGCCAATATGTTCACTTTTCATCATAGCGAAATTTCAGTGGTTTTCAACACAACACACGAGTTTATACACTACAGTTAGCTAGCACATGACGTACTGTCTGGTTATTGATTAGGTTAGGTTAGGTTGGTCAGGTTAGGTCAAGTTTGTTTAGGTCAGCTTACTGAACCAATAACCACACACAGTGCGTTAGGTGCTAGTCGTCTGTTGTATACAAACTCGTGCGTTGCGTTGAAAACCACTGAAATTTCGCTATGGTGAAAAGTGAAAATATTGTCCATAAGCCGCAGTCACATTCACCGCACTTGGTACGCCTTTGACACTACGCTGGCCGAGGTGAACATATTGCCCTATTGCAGAGTATGTGAGTATACAAGTGTTTGTGGCTAATATGCTCATGGGGCAATATTGTACTAGATCCTGGGCAATATAGCAAAATTGATAGTAAATCATTATTTCGGCGGCCGAACAACACTATAAAAACTACTATATATGTAATACATCCCTGCTAAAGAAAATATATCGTATAGGGCAACTATACCTTTTACAATTTCATTTGTCACAACTGAAATCAAAGTTGTCAAAACTGAAATCAAAGTTGTCCCAACTGAAATCAAAGTTGTCCCAACTGTAATCACAATTGTCCCAACTAGAACCACAATGTATGTTGTTGATATTAAATATCAAACTTAATTGTTATCAGTACATTTTATTGTATTTCACATGAAAAAATTGCATTTTATTGTCAGTTTCAGATGAAACGGACAATATTTTCGTTTGGGGAAAAACGACTGAAGAAATATATTTAATGTAGAAAAAAGTATTTGAACACAAATAACTACATCAAAGAAACCATCATCCATAAAACCAGTTTAAAAAACAGGTTACGAATATAAACCAATTAATTTGGTTCAATTTTCCTTGATCTGCCGCCAATTTTTTCAAAATGTCCACGTCTACGAAAACCATTTTTAAAAACAACATATATTGAAAAATACTGTAATCAAGCAAAAGAAACAACGGGGCAAAGCCCTCTCACCTTCGCGCAGGTAAACCGCGCACAACGACGAGAATTCGTCCACTCGAGCAGAAATATTCTCGAACACACGGCAACGATGCTTACAACGCACAGGCCACCAACCGAATGACGCTCGACCGCTCGCAAAGCCAGCTTCACACACGCCAGCTGATACACGTCTCCGGCACTAGGCTCAAATCGCGGCCAATCAGCGCGCAGCAACGTGCGACGTCATACCTCGCACCAGTCGACTCAAGTGAGCCGCTATGACGTCACACCGCACGCCACTCGACAACAACGCCACATCTCCCCCAGCTTTTCACCTGAAAGCTCACAACAAACACGCTTGCAAACACGCACGGTTAAACTTCATCATCGGATAGACACACGTACTCGTTTAACCATGCCGGCGGTCGACGTCTCCTCGTTGACCGCCTCGGCTGCTCGACTGCAGCCTCATCCTCGACTCTCTCAGCCGCGACGCCCTCTCCGACATTCTCTCGAGCAGTATGCACACTCACGCCCTCTGAGGGCTCACCAGGTTCCTGCTCCACAGACACACGGTCCGCATCCACGCCCTCGCCAGTAGCCAGTCGCTCAGGTGGCAGGCTGTCAGGTGTTCTGTCACCGCCGGGACTATCGGCCGCCTCGTCCCGTCCGCCATCACCGCTCAGGTCCAAGCTACACCGGGTGGCTCCACCGGGTGGCTCCACATCTCCGCGATTGCCGGTCGCATCCACATCCCAACCGCCGCTGGTCGGTTCCACGTCGCCATGAGTGCCGGTCTCGTCTGTGGCTCCACTATGGCCGGCACAGCGACGCTTGCGCAGGTCGCGCACATGGCGCGGCATGCCATTTACGCACACAACGTGCTGTGAGACGACCCTGGTCACCTTCCCGAGGGTCCACGGCGTTGTACATGACGGGATCGGCGGTTTCACCCACACCTCGTCACCAACGGCAAACGCTGCTGTCTGGTCATCAGCGTCCCTGCGGCCGGTCTCAAATGGAAGACGCCACTCGTATCTGAAAATACACCTCGAGGGAATAGTGCTCACCTGAGTCTCTTTGCGCGGCGTAACGTTGTACCAGAACGTCGCCTCCTCCGGGGAAATATGTCCCCTCGCTGCGATCCTTTTGATCGTACGGTGATTTCGCTCCACGATCCCGTTACCGCCCGGGGCGTATGCGGCTCGGAATCGCAAAGAAATGCACCACTCGTCGGCGAACTGCTCCATCGCCGCCGACCGGAACGCCGTAGAGTTGTCAAGTAACAGCTCCTCAAACGGCCCACGCTCAATCACAATCTGCCGCAGCTGAGCTATAATGCACAACGCCGTCTCATTCGGCAATCTGCGCCATACGGCAAGACGTGATGGACCACAATCCACCATCGACAGGTAAACGCCGGCATCGTAATGAGTGACGTCCGCTGCCACTCGATACCAGTCCCTGTCCACGGCCAGACTACCCTGACCTACGAGATTCTCCTCTCTCACCGCTGGATCGATACGTTGACAAGCCTCGCATCCAGCTATCTCCGCCTTCACATGGGCTCTCGTCAAATCACTCCGCAATTGTTGACCCAGGTACAGCGTCCTCTCGACACCTAAATGATGGGGCAGATGAGCCGCCCAAACGGTGTCCTTAATGCTCTTCTTCGTAGCAATAGCTGCTGATATTGCCACCTCCTCCTCACCAGCGTCACGATGAACAAGCCACTTCTTGGCCACCCTGGTCATCTGATCAGCTTTATTCTCCACAGTCGTGACAAACCGGAGAGAAACTGTCAGGCCATGCTCGGCGATCGTCTCCTTAATCACCGCCAGTCGGCGCTTTACCAGCATCTCGGCAGAACCTTTAGTGCGGACACGGTTGCGCCCCTCGACAGTGCTGTCCATCCAACTAAGCACTGTCCTCGAGTCTGTCGCGACGGTAAACGTCTTGAACCCCCACGAAATCGCCATATTGATGCCACGACCGACTGCCTCCAGTTCGGACACATTAATGTGTAGAACGTCGGTCTTCTTACGGAGCCAAGTAGCATCCTCAACGATGCAGCCGTCCACCTCGACCACCACGCCAAGCGCCAACGTGCTCGCGTCAGTCCATACAGTGACGTCTCCAGCTGCGTTCACGTCCCATCGACCCTTTACCGGGTCCGCCTTCTGAACACGCTGCAACAGCTCAGACACAAGCACACACACAACATTTTCCACCGGGTTATCCCACGACCCGCCACACCCCAACCGTTTCAAAAAACTGCAATGGGGGCGTAACCACCCGGCAACGGGGTAATGGCCGACTAGACGACCACATACGGAGAACAACCCACGCTTGGTCAGCCCTGTCAATTCGGGTGCAGCGTCACGAAGAGCTGTCCCTCTCGACATATTCAACCACCCATCGGGTCCCTTCCTCAGAGCAATTCCCAATAATCGACCCCCATCTAGGCCCTCCGGCTCCTTAGTCTCAAAGCCATACCTTCGCAGATGCTCCCGAAGCTGCTGCACGCTCACATCGGACGTCCTCACGATGATATCGTCGACATAATGATCTGTCGCCTTTCGCACCTTCTCGTCCAATGACAGGACCTTTCGCAGAATCAGCGTCATTATTCTTGGTGCACATGACAGGCCGAAGCCCAGCCGCGTCAACGCATAATGCACACCATTATACCTCACGACCTGATACTTCCACAGATCTCGGCTCACGTGAATCTGCAGGTACGCCGACTTGAGATCAACTACCTTGATCTCCCCCTGCCATTGCCTCCACTCTCTGATCTTGTCAGCACACACTGACACACCGTCATCTCCTGTGTGACACTCGACAAAGCCGTTCAGCTCACGGTAATCCATAACAGGACGAACTTTGTCTTTCGTCGGCTGTACGACGGCCAACAGCGGGATGATCCCCTTTACTGGGCCGTGCCATGTGATTAACCAGCCTTTCTCGATCCAGCTCCGGATCTCGGCATTGTACCTCTCGCTCACTCCGGGAGCTCTCGTACATCTGTACTCCGCCACGCTGTTCTGTAGCTGGTCCGGCTCTTTGTCAGACCACCGCCAGCTCACCGTCCATCGGCCCTCAGCGAATGACGCTACGAAGTCCTTGTCGACAACTTCCAGCGGCTGCGGACTATCCGTGGAACCTGCCAACATAAACCTCACACACTTCGTCGATTTATTAGACACACTCTTACGCGCCGGTGCACGACAGCACCCCTCGGGGTAAGGTTTCCCCCACTCAACGGTGTATTTAGAGTCAACACCCCTTTTCACTGTCACGCCTCCCATATGGTCGATAACATCGTTGCCCAGGAGGCACTCCACCCCAAGGTTTTCTAATCCCTTAACTACGAGCCCGGGAACTCTAAAACAGTGTCCCTGCAGCCCTATTACTACGTCACAGGACTTCGTCTCATGAGAAGTCCTACCATCCGCTGTAATCAACGGTCGTCCCCGACGGGGAAGTGAACCCGCCACCACCCGTGCACTAACAATTGTGCACTCACTTCCCGTGTCAACCAGACACCGGGAGCAACGACCGTTGAGAACAGCTTCAACGACCGGCATACGACGCGAAGTCAATACACCGGCCGTCCCTCGAATCGCCCGGCGGGCCCGACGCACCAAATGTGCTCCGCTGATGAGTCCACGCGCAGAGCAGGGACTCACCGTCGCCCCTTTACAGGGGCCGCCGCTTAATTGCGGTCGACTTCCATGTCGGAGGACGCTGCGCCCCGTGCTGCGCCCTCCGCATGAAAATGCGAGCTCGTCCGAGCTCGCGAGCGGCGTGACGTCGACGTCGACGCCGGCTCCTCGCAATCACGAGCGAAATGCCCGTGCTTGCCACACCGGTAGCATTGCGCTCCCGGGCACTCGCGGACCAGATGGTCGCCGCCACATCGGTAGCAGCGGAGCGTCCGGCGCGCAGAAGAGCGCGCAGAAGAGCGCGCAGAAGAGCGCTCCGAACGGCCCGCCCACCGAGACACAGAGCCGTCTCGCTCGTCCGACGCTTGAGGACCAGGAGAGCGGTCCCTCGAGCTGCTCGCTACTTGGGCGTAGCTGACTCGCTGCCTAGATGCAGCCACCACCCCAGATGGGCGGTTTCTAGCTGCAGCAGCCCTACGCGCACCAATTCTGGCGCGCACCGCCGACAGCACGCTGTCGAACTCGGAGGTGTAGGCCCCCTCTTTCGCCATAGCCCACTCATAGATTGAGTCGGGTAAGCCCTCATAAAACTTGACGCGGAACGCCAAGCACTCGGGTGTTAACCCTACACGGCGACCTAGACGCTCTAGGTCGTCCACAAAGGCGTCCACTGACTCGCCAGATCGAAGCTGACGAGTCGAGAAACGCCTCCACGCCTCTTGGCGAGGCACGCCAAACTCGGCGACCAGCGTGGCTTTCACCACGGCCCACTGTGAGGCGTCGCCCACGAGCATGCGCCGGTAAAGCCGGCGCGCGCTCCCATCCAGCATATGGTCGACCATTTCGCAAGGGTCGACCTGCTGGACACGGCATAGCCGCTCAAAGTCGGCCAGCCACTCAGTGACGTCAAGGGTGACGTCACCACCGAAACGCGGTAGAGCCCGCCCTATCCTGTCAAGGATCGGCCCTCGGGCCTGCATTAAGATGTTGGCCAACTGGCCAACATCTACCACGGGTCCCGCGGCCCGCTGCTCGGGTCTCTGACCCTCCTGACCGAAGTCATCGGATTCACTACCGGAACCCCCTTCGACAAACTCACGTTTGCCCCCGCCAACGGCCTCAGCCATAAAGCCGAAATAGCTTGTAATCAAGCAAAAGAAACAACGGGGCAAAGCCCTCTCACCTTCGCGCAGGTAAACCGCGCACAACGACGAGAATTCGTCCACTCGAGCAGAAATATTCTCGAACACACGGCAACGATGCTTACAACGCACAGGCCACCAACCGAATGACGCTCGACCGCTCGCAAAGCCAGCTTCACACACGCCAGCTGATACACGTCTCCGGCACTAGGCTCAAATCGCGGCCAATCAGCGCGCAGCAACGTGCGACGTCATACCTCGCACCAGTCGACTCAAGTGAGCCGCTATGACGTCACACCGCACGCCACTCGACAACAACGCCACAAATAC